>JAUIRK010000708.1:410000-563000 GCA_030549495.1 Nectonema munidae
TGTGTGTGTGTGTGTGTGTGTGTGTGTGTGTGTGTGTGTGTGTGTGTGTGTGTGTGTGTGTGTGTGTGTGTGTGTGTGTGTGTGTGTGTGTGTGTGTGTGTGTGTGTGTGTGTGTGTGTGTGTGTGTGTGTGTGTGTGTGTGTGTGTGTGTGTGTGTGTGTGTGTGTGTGTGTGTGTGTGTGTGTGTGTGTGTGTGTGTGTGTGTGTGTGTGTGTGTGTGTGTGTGTGTGTGTGTGTGTGTGTGTGTGTGTGTGTGTGTGTGTGTGTGTGTGTGTGTGTGTGTGTGTGTGTGTGTGTGTGTGTGTGTGTGTGTGTGTGTGTGTGTGTGTGTGTGTGTGTGTGTGTGTGTGTGTGTGTGTGTGTGTGTGTGTGTGTGTGTGTGTGTGTGTGTGTGTGTGTGTGTGTGTGTGTGTGTGTGTGTGTGTGTGTGTGTGTGTGTGTGTGTGTGTGTGTGTGTGTGTGTGTGTGTGTGTGTGTGTGTGTGTGTGTGTGTGTGTGTGTGTGTGTGTGTGTGTGTGTGTGTGTGTGTGTGTGTGTGTGTGTGTGTGTGTGTGTGTGTGTGTGTGTGTGTGTGTGTGTGTGTGTGTGTGTGTGTGTGTGTGTGTGTGTGTGTGTGTGTGTGTGTGTGTGTGTGTGTGTGTGTGTGTGTGTGTGTGTGTGTGTGTGTGTGTGTGTGTGTGTGTGTGTGTGTGTGTGTGTGTGTGTGTGTGTGTGTGTGTGTGTGTGTGTGTGTGTGTGTGTGTGTGTGTGTGTGTGTGTGTGTGTGTGTGTGTGTGTGTGTGTGTGTGTGTGTGTGTGTGTGTGTGTGTGTGTGTGTGTGTGTGTGTGTGTGTGTGTGTGTGTGTGTGTGTGTGTGTGTGTGTGTGTGTGTGTGTGTGTGTGTGTGTGTGTGTGTGTGTGTGTGTGTGTGTGTGTGTGTGTGTGTGTGTGTGTGTGTGTGTGTGTGTGTGTGTGTGTGTGTGTGTGTGTGTGTGTGTGTGTGTGTGTGTGTGTGTGTGTGTGTGTGTGTGTGTGTGTGTGTGTGTGTGTGTGTGTGTGTGTGTGTGTGTGTGTGTGTGTGTGTGTGTGTGTGTGTGTGTGTGTGTGTGTGTGTGTGTGTGTGTGTGTGTGTGTGTGTGTGTGTGTGTGTGTGTGTGTGTGTGTGTGTGTGTGTGTGTGTGTGTGTGTGTGTGTGTGTGTGTGTGTGTGTGTGTGTGTGTGTGTGTGTGTGTGTGTGTGTGTGTGTGTGTGTGTGTGTGTGTGTGTGTGTGTGTGTGTGTGTGTGTGTGTGTGTGTGTGTGTGTGTGTGTGTGTGTGTGTGTGTGTGTGTGTGTGTGTGTGTGTGTGTGTGTGTGTGTGTGTGTGTGTGTGTGTGTGTGTGTGTGTGTGTGTGTGTGTGTGTGTGTGTGTGTGTGTGTGTGTGTGTGTGTGTGTGTGTGTGTGTGTGTGTGTGTGTGTGTGTGTGTGTGTGTGTGTGTGTGTGTGTGTGTGTGTGTGTGTGTGTGTGTGTGTGTGTGTGTGTGTGTGTGTGTGTGTGTGTGTGTGTGTGTGTGTGTGTGTGTGTGTGTGTGTGTGTGTGTGTGTGTGTGTGTGTGTGTGTGTGTGTGTGTGTGTGTGTGTGTGTGTGTGTGTGTGTGTGTGTGTGTGTGTGTGTGTGTGTGTGTGTGTGTGTGTGTGTGTGTGTGTGTGTGTGTGTGTGTGTGTGTGTGTGTGTGTGTGTGTGTGTGTGTGTGTGTGTGTGTGTGTGTGTGTGTGTGTGTGTGTGTGTGTGTGTGTGTGTGTGTGTGTGTGTGTGTGTGTGTGTGTGTGTGTGTGTGTGTGTGTGTGTGTGTGTGTGTGTGTGTGTGTGTGTGTGTGTGTGTGTGTGTGTGTGTGTGTGTGTGTGTGTGTGTGTGTGTGTGTGTGTGTGTGTGTGTGTGTGTGTGTGTGTGTGTGTGTGTGTGTGTGTGTGTGTGTGTGTGTGTGTGTGTGTGTGTGTGTGTGTGTGTGTGTGTGTGTGTGTGTGTGTGTGTGTGTGTGTGTGTGTGTGTGTGTGTGTGTGTGTGTGTGTGTGTGTGTGTGTGTGTGTGTGTGTGTGTGTGTGTGTGTGTGTGTGTGTGTGTGTGTGTGTGTGTGTGTGTGTGTGTGTGTGTGTGTGTGTGTGTGTGTGTGTGTGTGTGTGTGTGTGTGTGTGTGTGTGTGTGTGTGTGTGTGTGTGTGTGTGTGTGTGTGTGTGTGTGTGTGTGTGTGTGTGTGTGTGTGTGTGTGTGTGTGTGTGTGTGTGTGTGTGTGTGTGTGTGTGTGTGTGTGTGTGTGTGTGTGTGTGTGTGTGTGTGTGTGTGTGTGTGTGTGTGTGTGTGTGTGTGTGTGTGTGTGTGTGTGTGTGTGTGTGTGTGTGTGTGTGTGTGTGTGTGTGTGTGTGTGTGTGTGTGTGTGTGTGTGTGTGTGTGTGTGTGTGTGTGTGTGTGTGAGAGAGAGAGAGAGAGAGAGAGAGTGAATTTTTTGATATTTTAGTGTTCGAACACACATTGTTGTATAAAATAAAATAAGTATTATACTTAATGAGACAATTAACTATATGAAATTGATTTTTGTCTATATTAGGTGTGTGTATGTGTGAAGTGTGCCTTAATATTCTCAATATCGATTTTCATCTCATCCCAATCTATAAAATATAAGATAGAACCTTTCAATTTGAAATACGAAAACCGTCACAATATACACAAAGAGGACAAGTTTATTATTATTCGTTCAAAATTGTAATACTCTTCTTCTAATCAGGGTTTAGGCGTCTGAATAGAATATAAATGGCGAATCAATGAATAAGATAGATATAAGCTTGGACCTATATTATATGTGAAAATACACTAACTTATCACTCACGCAATAAATAGTTTTGTTATCGCGTTTGTTCATCATTATTCTTACCAATTTTCAAACTACCCCACCCTCCCCTCCTTCTCTTCTTTCACCTTCTCCTCCCATTCTTTCCATGTTATAAAGAGGTTGAAGATAACATTTTGATTCAAATGGATTACATCCTTCGTCGTTTTCAAATGAACAAGTAAGCATATTTTGGAACACATTTTGGCACAATTGCGTATCATTTTGGGTCAGTGATCTTTTGGGACGTGTGCACGATTGTGTAGATCCAGCACTTTAACCTTATAAATCTGTTTTTGCAAAGTTCGGTTATTCCACTCTTTATGGATGGTGATAATTTAGCAATTTTCAAGGCCTCACTAATTTATTTATCAAAACACATCAATTGCAATTTAGGTTAAATCTAAAAAAAGTTGCATACAATTGAACATAGCAATAAATCAATCATTAAATTGTATCGTTTCTTGTTAATATGCGGTATTGATAAACTTATAAACGACTTATTTGAAAACAGATCGCTTAGCGGTGGGATCGTAGCGTCTTGATCGTCCCGGTCTGCAATTAATTCCCAATGGTCACCTTCGCTTCCTCTGTCAAGTTATGGAAGAATGTTATTGTCTATGCTGAAATATCTACAACTAAAAAAATTAAAAAAATAACACATTGAATAAAAAAACATAATCGAAAAGAACATTCTTGAATATTATATATACGAGTGTCGGCCAACCCTTTTAATTTTGCGTCACAAAAAATATAAAAAAATTTATTAGCGGAATACTATGTAAATTTTTAATATAAAACAAATGAAAGTAAACGGACTGAGTTTTCGTTATTATTCCTCTACTAATTCCTACATGAATGAGAAAAAAGTTTGAAATTTAAAATTAAAAAAATATATTTTTGGAGAAAAATATTTGCCTTGTGTTAAAAAATTCAAAGCTATTAAATTATTTTATATTAACTTGTTTCTTTAAGTGGCGCCAATAAATGTAAAAATTAAAAAATAGTATATTTTTAAAACTAACAAATATTTGAGGCATTTATTTGCAAGGTTGGTTGGTTGATTCATTTTTATATCATAAGCCCTTTCATTTGCAAAGCCATATGGCAGGATATGTTTGAGGATAGGTAATCACAGTTATCGGTGATTATAGTATTTAAGATTTGTTCAACTGTGCGACATTATTATCACATTTCAATTTTTTTTTTAAATATCATATTTTTTATCTAGAAAAAATTACGAGAAAAATACAAAATTCAGGAGATTTATTAATTTATTATTTCGGACACCATGATGTCCATAGGCATAAGAGAAGAGTAAAATTATATGTCTATCGCATCAAATGATTTGATCAATTTGATCAAATAAATAAATAGCCAAAATGATTTGATCAATTTGATGCTATAGAGACATTATTTTATTCTTCTCCTATGACTATGGACAATGGACATCGTGGTGTCTGAAATATTAAATTAATAAATCTCCTGAATTTTGTATTGTTCTCGAAATTTTTTCTAGATTTATTTCAAGAACAAAATGTTATCGCTTTTCAACTATATCTATTAATGGTTAGCTTCCCAATCAATGAAAACAAACCGTTTTGCCAGTTCATTTTTGAATTGTTTTATTGGATTGAACCCTTAATACCCTAAAAAGTCGTGCGTCTGACACGCTCACGACCGAGAGTTTGAAAAAGAGCTCTTTTTCCCATTACTAGCTCCAAAATGGCATTTTAGAATTTTTCTCACTCAATAGCTGAACCACTACTTTAACCAGGTTTAATTGAGGGCCTTAATGTTGCTAATGTTCTTAATAGCTAGCATTCCTCTTTCTAGCAATTCTGTTTTACTAACATATGTGAGATGGCAAACGATGTAATGTATCGTAATTGAAGATAAAGGAAACATTGCAAATTTTCTCTTACTTTGGTTGAAAGAACATAGAAGTGCTTCTTTGTTTTCTCATTTGCCAAATTTATTTGAACAAGTGATGTCTTTTATTATTCATACTTCACTGAACAAGATTTTTTTTATTATCCTTCTTCATTCAAACAGTGGTGAACAGAGAAAACGCTAAGAGCTGAAAAATATTCGTAGAATTTTGCGCTTCACTCACTCATTCACAGTCATGAATAGTATTTCTGTTGATAAAGAACAAACTCAAGGTTGTCGTTATTCAAGTGGGTTTGACTGTTAGTATGATAAATTTTATAAATAAAAATTTTGTCAATTTGAAGAAGGAGAAATAATTCTGATTAAACTAAGTACCTCTTCATGTCTGCTGCAATTTTATTGCAAATTACAGTGTAGATCTTACTAACAACATATCTTATTTTGCAAGTTTATAGACCAAAATCTTAAGTTTTTGGATTTCGCGGTCCAAGAGACTTATAAATATTTTTCGGCATTCCACAACGAAAAAAGTTGGTAAAATTGCCGCAGTAAGCCTTTAGTTATTTAGACGTTTTTGAGACATAGATAAAAAAAATTTAGTTATCCAAAATATCAAGTTAATAAAAATTGTTACCTGCATCTTTGGGTATTAAGTATTTAACTGATGTTAATTCGCGCAAAAGAGACGATTTTGATTAATCTCTATTCAATTTCATTGGAAATTCGAGTTCGTTTGCGTTCCTCTACACTAAGAGTCACTAAACTTTTCTTAAAGCGGCCGGATACCCGAAAATTAAAAAAACCTGGGCCGGAAAATTGAAAAGTTAAAAAATGCTGGCATATTATGTTTATTAGGAAATAAATTAAATGAATTAATTTTCCTAAAAATTTTAACTATTTCAAAAATTAAAAGAGTTTAGTTATGTATTTTTCAATTTTGCATAGCAGAATTTCATTTCAGAAATCAAACATAAGATTCCAGTTTTTAAGATTTTTTAGTTTTCTTTAACAATACCCTTTTTTCAAGTAACAAAACCATAAAAAAAGGCCTGGTATATACAGGTATATACTTCAACTAGAGGGGTTTAGAGTAGGGGTTCTCTTCGCGCAAAGCAGGAGATTTTGATTAATCTCTATTGAATTCCATTGGAAATTTGAGTTCGTCTGGGTTCCTCTACAGCAGGGGTCACAAAGCTTTTCTTGAAGTTGGCCGGTTTACCGAAAATTTAAAAAACGCGGGCAGGAATAATGAAAAGTTAAAAAACACAGCCATTATGAAATTCCTATTAATACTTGTTTAAAACAAAATAAAGCAAACTTTTCGATGTTTTTCCCGTGGATGTGACAAATATGATGCACTGAGGATACATAAAAAGTGGAAATGAAGACAATATATTTCCTTACTAACGTAATATTTATATACTTTGTAACACCTATCAATATCCAAATTTAGCTTGCGCTGGTCGTAGTTTGGTGACCCCTGCTTTACCGGAACAATTACCCAATATGGGTTAAACGCAATTTTGTACGCAAGTCTTAATAAAAAATAGTTGAATGTAAAAGATGAATTCAAATTAATTAAATATAGATAAAACATATGTAGATAATGAAATTTTGATGTTCCGAATTCAATTAAAACTCATTTTATTTTGTTTTGTCTCAAATTAATTAAAAAAAATATTTACCTGTATAACATACACTTCTATATGTTTTTTGTTTCTATTTTTTTTTCTATGGATATTCTTGGATAATAAAATTTAAACAAATAAATTTTTTCAAAACGAGAACTTATAACTTTTAGCGGGACACCGAGACAAGTGAGAAAAACCGGGATTATCCGAACCAAAATGGGAACATATGGTAACACTAATTTTTGGCCTGCCCTCTATATTTTCTTCATATATTATCGTAATAAGCTCTCCTCCAGGTCTTCCCTTTATGTGATCTCAGCCCTTGTTTTTCAACAACTACATTAATTTCATTTACATCACAGAGCTTTCTTAAATGATCGTTGCTAGTTTTTGGTTTTTTTGACACATAAATGCCAAGATTCTCATTTCTGTGCCATTTACTCTTCTTTTTCCTATTTGTTTTAAAGGCCAACCTTGACTTCCATACACTAAACTAGATCTCATACAGCTTTTATAAAATTAAAATAAATTCTTAATCTGATTAGAGTATAAAATACTACTTAAAGAGTTAAACAACCTACAAACTAAAGAGAGATTTCATACATAAACGAAAAGCGAGGGTCATTATAGGATAACAAATTTTCATTTATCTTCGACCGCTTTGAATTATTATTTGTTGAAAGCAATCATTGCCAGAAAATCGCAATGCTATCAAATGCCTATATTAATGTGTATACAAACATATAGAAAGTTCAAATTATTGGGGGAGGGAGGAATAGGGTTGGGTGGGGTCACAATTATTTGTTGTTTCCATTTAGTTTGACATCATACGCTTCAATATGAAATTCAACGTGTGCCTTCTAGATGAAAATAAATTTTACTCCACTTTTACACGACATGTGGGACAAAATTGACCAGTGAGGCCAATTTGGCCCTGAAGAACTTATTTTTTGGCCCGTGAGTTCAAAATTCTTTTTGTTTGTATACCTTTAAAATTTTAGATTGTCCATTTAATACAAATGATTCAAAAGTGCACAGCAAA
The DNA here is from genome assembly GCA_030549495.1 of Nectonema munidae. Classification (NCBI taxonomy): domain Eukaryota; kingdom Metazoa; phylum Nematomorpha; class Nectonematoida; family Nectonematidae; genus Nectonema; species Nectonema munidae. Next base: position 417,408 of record JAUIRK010000708.1, read on the forward strand.
GAAGGTCCTGTTTTTAACTGAAATAACGGATTCATAAATATATCATCTAAAGTTCCGCGTTAGATGAAATAAAAATTTAATCTTGATACTTTTGTGCATAAGTACTCATTTTGGACAAGTCACATTTGAATTATTTTTAATGGAAGTTGTTTAGTCTAAACAAGAACAAAGTAACACACAAAATGATAAATAAATTGCAAAATAAAAATCCAAGTATACCCCAAAAACTCTATTTTGGACAATATTCTGTCTTTTGCCATGATCACAAAGAAAATATAGAAGAAAAGTATACAACTTTAGCTGAGGACAAGTAAAGGAACAATAGACATCATCAAGTCAAAAATGTATTCTTTAAGTCAGCAGATAGCCTAGTGGTTGGAGCGTGGGGTCTTGATTCAGATGGTCTGGGTTCGATTCTCGATCCTGAACTATCCATCATACTAATCTTTTCAGCTATGGAAGATTGGTCTTTTTTTCCCTTGGATGCGAAACCGAGAAAAAGTTTCGGCCTTTTATTTTTTTAAATATGTCCTCCATATAGCAATAATATTTCATGTCATCAGCATTCAATTATATATCCTATTTTACCAATAAACATAATCAAGTGTAAAATTTAATTAATGATTGCTCCTACAGTCAGCTTCTATTGTCATAGCCCGTAGGCAATTGTATACGAAGTAGATAATCAAATTATGATTGAAAATAAAAACTAAAGTTCAATTGAACTTAAATAAATTTAAAAAGTTGAAACGTTATTTTTTAAAATTCCCCTCCTTTTCCGCGTCTCTCTCTCTCCCTTAGTTCCCCTTTCCTTCTGCCCAAAGAAACTATATTTTTAGAAAAATAAATTATAAAATTTTTTAACATAATACTTTGAAATAAAAAATATTTTTTGATTAAAAGACAAAAAACAATAATTACCCAGAAGTAAACCTAAAAAAAATGTTTAGTTATCAAGAAGTTTTTCAAAAAAAATCTAATTTTGATTAAGTTTGCAATTAACTTACTTTAACTAGGGTGATATTTTGAAGATTAAGCAAGAACGGTAGTGTTTGTTTTGAGATTTTTTAACTTTTTGACTTTAATATAATTATTTTTTAACTTTATTGATCTAAAAAAAAATCTGAGAAAAATATTTGTCAGTCTTGAAAATTGTCATTTCAGAGTACCTTATTCACTTTTAGTGACCTAGACTCTGATAAAAGACTTTTGAATCCATTCTTAGAAAAGTATAAAATGTATTTTCTTTTTTTTTTCATTCTTTGCAAAAAATAAACGATATCATTATTTGTAAGTTATGCTAAAATTCATACTAGCACACTCACACAAAGAACGCATACTACACATGTGTACTGTACATGGGGGGCCTCGTTAAAGAGGCGGAGGGCAGGAAGGGGTGACGAGAGGAAAATCCTTCTCATTTTCTTTGCTGGAGGGACATTCTATATTTTGTGCCCCCCCCCCCACCTTTTACGTCTTCTTCTTTTCTTAAGAATTTTCGAAATAATTTTTCCGCTCATTTGGAAATTTTAAAGAATAAAAACTATTCCATTTTTATATTTTTAGATCTAGAAAACCTTTTTGTTAAATTTATAAATTTTACAAATTAGCTTTTTTCGAATAGAAAATGATTTTTGAGAAAATGGGTGAATAATGATGTAACGCGTATAAAAGCTAGAAGAGTTTTATACGAAATCATAAAAATGGTTTATCTCGCTCACGTTTTCTAGACATACGAGGCATTTGTAACGGTATATAAGGTAGGTAAAACAGAGGTGTAACCAGCTCTCATCCACAGGGAGGCATGAAAAATTCAGGGGGGAGGGGGGCAAAAATATATATTATTTATTTTGATTGACACGCCATGTGAAAATATGAATAGGGCTTTGGAAGATGAAATTAAAGTCAGAAAATTTTTTAAAAATTATAAAACAAGTGTTTATGTAGATAACTCTCCATGTTTTTTAAGCCATACTTTTTTGAACATTTCGAAAGCAGTAGACTTAGGTATTCTTTTTTCATAATGTAAAAGTGTAAGTTGAGCTTCTAGGGGATAAAACTTCAAGAGATAAAATAATATTGGTTATTTCCGAAATGATCTTTTTTATATATAAGTCATCAAGAACACTACTTTCTCTAAAATGTTACAAAAAAAATTTAAAAAGAGCTATTTTTGTTATCTTAATTAATTTTCTCAGGGGGGTGCTAGAAATTCTCTCAAGGGGGAGGGGCGGCCCTCTGGGCCACCCTTAGCGACGACTCTGATGTAAAAAAAGTAAGCACATTTTTTATACGCCTAAAAAGAATACAAGATCATGTGATAAGGTTGATGATGTGAATGATCATGAGATTAGTTATCGTATCAATGATGTTGATGGCGATGCTAAAAGATTTTGATCATGCAGATGTGTGTGATGTGAACGGAAAAATGAATTCATAGATAAGCAAAACAAAATGTGTATTCAAATATCATTCAATGCAATTTTGCGTTGTGACTTTGAATGTAATCAATCCTATTTGCTTACTCTACTCAGAAATTGTTATAGTACTTGCATTTTGCCACCACAATCCCAGCTCAGCTTTTCAATCCGAATGATCAAAATCAATTATTCTCTTTCCTTTGTGCCTCTAAATCGTAAGTATGTCATCATAACCTACCTTTTTCGACTGGTTATTTGAAAATAGTGCTTGCTTAAAATCTCTCTTATTTTGAGATAGAGGGATCATCTTTACTTCGTGTATTTACAGAGGTATTTTCTTTACTAGGTCCACTTTCAGAGGAATCAACTTTAGTTGGTTGATTTTCAGATTGATCTCAATTGACCAAAAATGTAAAAAATATTGTACTTTCGCATTAATTATTTCTGAGATTGTTACCATTGTTTTTCTAGAAAACATAAATGAATGCCAAAGGCATCTAGTTTCATTCATATAATCTAAATTCCATCTTAAAATGTGATTGACTAATCCATTTACGACCAAACAAAGCACAGCGCTTTAGTAATTCCTATCAATTGCATTGAAAGTGCAGTTCGTCTATAAATTGAAAGTAATAGTCGGAAGTATACAAATTTTCTCTTTTATTATCTTGTATTCTTATATACATTATTTCTTTAGTGTATTAAATAATTTTTTAGGATTTTTTATGCCCATATTTGAGTACTTATTGTTTATTCCCCTCCCCCTCCCCTCTGCTCTCAATTTTTTATTTAAGTTTTGTTATACAAAAAAAATATCTTTTTTTATATAAAAAAATAAAACGTTTTATTAGTTTGCCAGGTTAGTTGTGCGGCGTATACAAATAAGGGGCGTTTTTGAAGAAAAAATTATGTGTTAAAAGATCGACTCCAATCCAGGCTAATCAATCAAGCCTTGCGTATACACTCAAATAATAATAATTATTAGAACATTTATTTTTAAACAACGAAATCTCGTGTCCAGCGAAGTATTTCAGCTCCTTAAATTCAAATATCTTGTAATCCAAAATTTTGTCAACATTTTTTGGTAGTGACCCAGTTTTTATGATGTTGGATATTCTGTGCCTCCCTCGCCTTATAGAAATCATATCTGTAATATCATCTTTTGAAGCATACTCAAAGATAGATAAATGCTATTTTCCGATACCTTATCAAAAAACTGTGAACAATTCATCCACTTTTTATTTTAAATATTAATATATAGATGGCGTTAAAATTTTTTTATGTGACTCAAATTTGAGAATGACTAGACTCTGATCAAAAATGGCGGGTTTGATACAATAAATTTATAAAGAAAAAATTTCTTTAAATCATGATAAAATTGAGTAAGGAAATAAGAAATGCTATCATTTTTCTTGCCTAATACGTTAGCACTGTCCAAAAATATATACCGTCTCCTTTTTACCTTTTGGGGTAATGTTTTACTTTACGATTCGGTCAATCAAAAATTTTAATATTTTTTTATTTGTTCTAAAAAAAATTTTTTAAAATTAATGAGTTAGATTTATGTAAAAGATCTAGAATCTTTGGTAATCAATCAACGAAATAAACTACGTTGAAAAATGTATACATACTTTGATTGACATCACAACAATCAATAATTGCTTGAAAAATTTTTTGATTGAGGAACCCTAATAATGTAAAAGCATTACCGTATTCGAAATTAATCGTTTGCTTTCTTTTTTCATTGAATTATCATGTAGTGCTTTTAAAGAGAAATTTTAATTCACGCGTCACTCGATTGATAAACACTTGAGCTTGAAAAAGTTTTCAAGACTAAGATGTTCTAATATTCACGAAAGATACAGGAAATTTGGAAGGCAGTTAGTTAAAGGCTCGCTTCACTTATAACGTATATCTGCTGTATTTGATGTAATCGCGTGGAAGAAGAACAATTCAAGTTGAGGTTATCATCTTATATCTTATTCGTCGTTTTCATCAATCGATACACTACTATCAATGTCATTATGCTTTGTGGATGAATTGTGCGTGATATAATACTCTCAGGTTACTATTTCAACTGCTGCTTGCTTTCTTCCTTTGGAAGCAAGATGATGGCGAGAGATGCTGTGTGGCTGATGATGTGAAATGAGATGTTTTAATTTATTTATGTTTTTATCCAACCTAAACTATTGCTTGAAATGAAAATGTAGATAATTAAATTACACTTTTTCTGATCCAATTTATACTTTTCGCGTTTGCCTTTCCTTTGTGTGGGTGACAAAGGAGAAGAGCTCAGTGGTTCGTCTGCGCTCTCTTTGCCTGTGCACACACTTCGTCTGTTTTCTTCGTCTTCCTTTTAACTACGCCTCTCTATCTCTCTCTCTCTCTCTTGCCTCCTACGCTTTTCATTCTTCATTAGTTTTCATTATCTTTTTTTATTACGTGCTGAAATTTCTTTGATCTTTTTCCGCTCATCTTCTCCTCCATATTTCTCATTTTTCTTCCCTCTCAGTGTGCGTTGTAATTTTTTCTCTCTTATTCAATTTTAGTGGTAAGATGTGTGCATCATTTTTTTCATGCTAAGATATGCCCTCCCCCCCCCCCCTCTTTGGTACTTATTGGTTATGCCCTCTTATTTTAGGTACTTTTCTGTTATCTCTATCACCCTCTTTAAAAAAAATTTTTTTAGTCGATAATTTACTTTTTTACTGCTTCAACATTTCTCTGATTATTATTATATAATATCATTTAGAATTTTTTTAGAGTGGGAAGGAGATGCAGAGATATATTTAATTTCACTTTATATATATACATACATATATAAATTTTCCGAAAATATTCTGCTGAAAATATTCTGTTCTTTCAATTTTAGAAAATATCGTCTGCTTTTTTTAAGTTTTTTTACAGAGGGGGAGGGAGAGATAACAGAAAAGTACCCGTTATTTATAAAAACTCACTATTTGTTCTTACACTTTCCTGGAGGGAGAGAGAGAGAACTGTCATTTAGGAAAAACCTCTCTTAAAATTTTCCCAATAAAAATATAATAAAAAATATTTGACACCGTTATGTTGCACGGCTTAAGTATGAGAGGAGCGTCCAGCCGTCCCCGAGAGCTATGCTTGAGAGGCATTTGAGTTATTATCGGTGCACGTAAACACATGCAAATTGTTAGATGTAGACCGGGATGGTTTTAAGCCCATTTGACCCTTTTTATCAAATTGAAGCTATACCACTTTATTGAGATTTAAGTATTCATTGTTTGGGTGCTTCTGATATATCCGTTATAAAAAGACAAAAAACAAGAAGTGTAATTCGAGATTACTGAAACTTTGAGATCCCTTAAATCTTGTATAAAATAGATAAATAGCCAAGAGTATGGTTAAAAATAATTTAAAAAGTCATCTACAATTACATAAAAAATTACATAGTACTTATGGTTTATCTCCCCCCCCCCCACTCTAAAAATTTTTTTTTAATTTTTTTTCCAACTTAATAATTTTAAAGCACTAATTAATTAATAATTTTAAATATATAATTAAATATATATATTTAATTTATGAAAATAAATTAAAAAAATTTTTACGTTTTTGCTGTATGATTTTCATTAGTTAAACTATATAACATTTTTTGAGTAAGCAGACGATATTTTGCCAACTAAAATAGTAGAATATTTTAGACTTTTTTTTATTAGTTTGTATTGGACTCCTGTTTAAACAAGTAATTTATTATTTTTACTCATCATTTTAATTCAAATAAAATTTTAAAAAAATTTTTTTAGAGTGGGGGGGGGGGAGACATAACTCATAAGTACCGAGTTAACTATATATAATGGTATTTTGGACTAAAATTAAAATTATGTTAGATTATCTACGGCTTCGAAAAAATACAAATATTTATAAGTCAAGGCCCGTCAAATGACCTCTTTTTCCACCGCTAGCGAACGCCCATGACCAGGGGTGTCATACTTAAATCAATGTTGATTTCTTGCGGGCTGAATAAAAATTTTCGGATTCAAAAGAAACGCAAAATCATGATTTGAAACCAACTATAAAAGAATAAATCATTCTAAAAGCTTTAAAAATGTTTTAATAAATTTTATTCTTAATTTTTCTTTTCAATTTTGCCAAAACCTTTTGCCTTTGTTCTTTGACTTATTAATATTTATTTCTCAAAAAATTTGCTTGCAAAGATAAGTCCTGCCAAACATACATACGGTTTTTGAGAACAATGAACTTATTTTTTGAAAATTTAAAAAAAAATATTTATAAAATCAATCAATTATGTTGTAAAAAAGTTGTTTTTTTATCAGCGAATCACTTTGTAAGTTTTTGTCGCACTGTAACTCTTGGCAGGGCAATTGTGGTTCGCGGGCCATATGTTTTTTACGCCTCTGATATAGACGTGTATTAATCCAAATAAATAGGAAAGTTTGCGTAAAGTTTCAAGAATGCCAAAAAATGTATAATATGATGTAAATGTATGTATGTTCGATTGCGCTAACACTAAACCTAATCTCAACTCTAACACTAACTAACTCTAATACTCACACTAATTCTGACCCCGATATATGTTTCCAAAATTTTACACTAATGCCCATTTAGAGATTGGTTGAGCACTTGTCAATCAACTATTATGCAAATCCAGGGAAAAATTTGAATAGTCAAAAACAGCGGTAGAGTTACTATTTGAAGCATTTTCTTTATTCTATAAGGAAACTATAGAAATTAAAATTGTTGAAACAGAAGGAGGTCAATTCGGTTATAAGACAATTTCGCCTCTGGACAATTCGGCCATAAGACAATTTCGTCTCTGGACAATTCGGCCTTTAAATATATTGATATCAACCCTTTTAGTACCAATGTTCCCAAAGGAAACTACTAACTCTTGTTTTATATATAATTAAATAGGGATTACAGAGTTAGAAAATAGTTAATTTTAACTAAATGGGTTAATATTGCATTGAAAGCGAATTGTCCCTGAACCGTTGAAACTTTTGTTCGTGAAACAAAGGATGTTTCGACCAAAAAGCCATAAATGTCATTTTCTAAAAAACTGGCGTAAAAAATAAGCTGTGTTTCTGTAAGTGCTTTTCTATCTAAAAAAATTATATTAATTAAAAAAAATTTAGGCCTTTGAAGTGTCATATCATGTTTTGAGGAGCGGCAAAAATTAGCGTCCGAACAGGACGGCATTGAAGACTTATTTTTGTTTGTTAAACACGAACGACCTGCGCAAAATTTAAGCATACACACATCGGTGCTGGATGTAGTTTACGGTTAGGATTAGATGTTTCAGGTCTGACAGGTGCTTTTTAGGTTTCATGAAGTTTAGCTGCAAGACATACTTTCTTACTAAATTGTCGGTTGATACCATTGGCAATGTGATACGACTCTAGTTTATTGGAATAATGTAGGGAAAGGAATCGGTTGATAAAACTGCTCTCACCGCAAAGCTAGTGGGTTGTATTTTAGTGTGAATTTTCGGTCATGATGCATTGCTTTTATTATTGACAGCTGTAATGTGGATGAACTTGAATATTTGCTTACTTTGTTGAATATACCGGTACGTTTTAAAGATTTTAAGGGTGAGACTGGGTTTGTACACGCTTGTGTCTTAGCTCTATTATACTAGATTTAATAAAAATTAAGTTGATTTTATTTTGATAAAGTGGCTTTTATTTTAATACCACATGAATGAAATACTATTCTGATAAAATTTTAATTGTTTTTTTTATAAAAGTACAAACTTCACTTACTATAGGACAAAAAATTGTGAATTAAAATTTTTTTTTCAACTTGTGCCCTCCAAAAAAAAATTTCTGAATACGCCACTGCTTAGTGTATGTGTGTGTTCGTGTGTGTGTGGGTGTGTGTGTGCGTGCATGTGTGTATGTATGTTTGGGTATGTGTTTACGCGTGTGCGTGTGTGTATGTTTGTGTGTGTCTGTCTGTGCGTGTGTGCGCGCGTGTACGCGTGCCTGTGTGGGTGTGTGTAGTATATCTCGTGCTTCGGTGTGAAACAATTCTTACTAGTTCATAACCATTTTCAAACACTTAAATCAAATGCAAGTTGAACTGACACTTCTCTGGTTTTGAATCGGAAAATTACAAGTATTTGTATCTTGATGCAACTAAGTCGTATACGAGGATCAAATGAAATTAAAACAAGTTCAAAATGTTCTATTTTAATTCTAAATTAAATTACCGAATTTCTAGGATCATAGCTAATATTTAGGGAAACTAATTTGATATCAAGGCCAATGTATCTAGGTTGGCAGACATTGTGCGCGGTATCCCTCTACTATATATTGTTCAATTTCAAACAATTTCAAAATTGATGAAAAAGAAAGTTTAGAAATTGTAATGAAAATTTTGTTGGCAATGTCAATGTTTAAAATTTCATTGATTAGCTTGCAAGCGTGGTATTGATTTTTTTTTTACCAAAATTTGCAATCATAAATGGATGAAACGAGGGAATGTGTTGATTTCCAAGATAAATATATAATAATCAATTCTATTGCGTAGTAAGCTCGTGGATTTGTGTTTCATGTATGACAAATATGACATCATCAAAGAAAGAGGTTTGACAAATTCTTCTTTTGGGTACTTCAATTCATTCAATTTTCTATATTAAATGAATGTGTGCAGAAGATTTCGTAGGAGAGACATTTCCTACCTGTTTTGGACGTTTGTTACCCAGTTTTTTTTAATTTTGAGTAATAAATGATTTAGTGATATTTATGTCGCAGTTTATTGATAAACGTGATATTTTTGACCTAAATTCACCAAAATACACACAAATACACTCAAATAGTATATGATTTTAGTTCAAAATGGTCCTTTTCAAATTCTAATTCATTTTTATTTCTATCTTATTTTTTAAAAATAGAAAAGAAATTTAAAAAAGACAATTTGTAATTTGAAAAAGACCATTTAGAACTAAAAATCGTATAAATAAAAAATAAAATATACTTATAATTGTGCATGCAACGTATGTTGTTGTGATTGCAAATAGCAATTAAAAATATTTGTTTTGTAACATTATTTTGCTGCATGATGATGAATTAATTTCTTTTTGAAAATTAACTAATCATTTAACTAAGTTACCAGATGCTATAAGTCAGGATTATTGAACAAGTTTTTTGATTACTTTTAAAATATCAAGAGTCTTGCTAACAAGAGTTTCCAAATTTTTATATTTTTTAAAGATTAAGTTTTAGTTCACATATCTATTCTTTATTTTAATAATAAAATGACCTATGCTTAAATAGATACTAGGACATAATCCCCCAAGGACATAATCCTTCTAGACATAATTCTCTGCTGGACAAAATCCACCCGAAGACATAATCTCCTATGAAATTTTTCAAATTATTATGTATTAATTAGTTTATAACTTATAACATGTTTCGATACTTTTTTGCTGCAACAAGAAAATATGTAATTAATCCTCTTACATTAACCCTCGCTTGACAGACATTTTTGTACTAACGCCGTTGACGGACTGGGGACAATTTTGTCCAATTTTCACCATTACGCTTTTTCATCAGAAAATAGTGAAGTCATTATACCCTGGATAATTGCCAAGTTCAACTCGCCTGACAAATTTCCTTCAACCAAAGAAAGTGGAAGAAAAGTTTTCATACAGAATTTATCCTTTCTGGCCGAAGAATCAATAAAAACAAGATCAATGATATCCGAAGTACCCTTAGCTATCAGAAACTTGCTCTCTTTTTATGGTTTTTCTCAAGTCACTACTCAACCAACGACTTCCACCTCAAGATCTTTGTGTTACCTTTGCAAATTAAAAAGAAAAAAGGCATCTAAAAAGTGTGAAACGTGCAAAAAGTTTGTTTGCAATGTACATTATAGAATAATGTGTTCTGAATGCTTAGTCAAATCATATAAATTTAACGCCAAATATACTAACTTTTACTTTAATTTCAAAATTTTCTTTTTTTCAAAAACAATAAAATAATTTTTTTTGCTAATTTTATTTTATTTTGATTTTTTATCCTAATGAGAACGTTTACATCTTACTTTTGAAAGAAGTTTCTATGGTGGATATTTTAGAAAAATGTGTTTTAAATTGGCAATGGACAAAATTGTCCGGAGTACGTCTAGCGAGGGTTAACTGTACCTTAATGTCCGCTTTCCCTCACAACGTCCTATCCACGAAGTGTAGTGCTTATCACAGGTTTACAATACTTTTTTTGCTGCAACAGGAAAAGATGTAGTTATTCCTCCTACCTTTTCTATACCCTAATATCGAGCCACTTAATTTTTTGCTTCAATTTTGCATTTGTTTGTAAGTTTATAGTTTTAGAAAATTAAACTAATTATAAAGAAAGAAAAGTAGTGCAGAAATTAAATAAAACAAACAGATATTTTACATCTGTTTTTAAAAGGCTGCTTATTTTTTCATCTAAATTTTTACACAAAGCTCCAGTGTAAAAATCTTTTTTTCATTTGTCCAAGATGGAGTTTGTTGAAGGCAATAAAGAAAAAGTAAAGTTGATTTATGGGGACTTATTTACATTAAGCAAAAAGATTTGGCGAACGGTGTGGTGTCACCAGTGGCGTAGCCAAAAAATGGAAGTTGAGGGGCATGTAAGGAATTTAGGGGGGGGGGGGGCATGCAAGGAATTTAGGGGGGCAAGCATATTGGAAATAAAATTATTTGGGGGGGGGGGCAGGGGGGGGGGGGGGAAAAGGTATTGGGGGGGCACGGCCCCCCTTGCCCCCCCCCCCCCCCCCCCTTACACCACTGGGTGTCACACGAATGTGAAAGAAGGAGATCCGAAGCTTCTTGTAAAGCAAGATAAAATTATTGGTGAGTTGCACAGCCATACACACGAACCAGATACAGCAAAATGTAAAGCCACATAGGTAATGCAAAAAAATTGAAGAGTGTGCACAACATACGCAAGAAACCACGCAACAAATAACTTCTGATAGTTGTGAATCTACTATATCAGAGGAAGTGACTGCAAAATTACCTTCCATCCATTTTCTCCCAAGAGATGTCCGACGCTTCAAGCAATAAAAGAGGAATTATTTGCCGTTTCCATCAAGTGCTCTTGGTCTTGTTTTACCCGAAAACTATGTAAAACAAGTAGAAGTGAAAACTTTCTGTTACACGATTCAATATTTAAAAATAAAAGAATGTTGATATTTGGAACGACCAAACGCGTAAATTTCTTGAAAAATCATCGCCATCGGTGCTTAGATGGAACATTTAAAGTGGTACTTGAATTTTTTTCAACTCTACACAATTCATGCTTTGGTAGAGCATCATACTATACCTTGCATCTATGCATTATTTCCGGTTAAGACCCAAACAACATACAACAAATTTATAGAAAAAGTCAAAAACTTGACTAATTGTAGTCTTAGAAGTATAATGATCGATTTCCACATTTTTCTGAAGCTGAAGTTAAGGGTTGCTTTTTTCATTTATGGCGGAATATTGAAAGGAAAATACAAGAGTTTGGCTTCCAAAAGCAATATCAAGAAAATGAAGAATTTTCACTTAAATTGAGAATGATACCAGCCAGCTCTTGCTTTTATTCCTCCTGAATCTGTTTGTGAAGCGTTTGAAAAACTCTCTGTCATAATACCTGAAGAAATTATGACAATTTTGGATGATTTCAAAGATCAATATTGGCAGACCGCGTAGGAGACTACGTTGAAATCCCACATTTAGTATATCTCTGTGGAATATGTATTTTAGAACAAACGAGCAACCTTACTAATAACTCTTTGGAAAGATAGCATCTAAGCTTTGCATCGTTTGCTGTTACATCCTGTGATCTGGAATTCATTCAACTGTTGAAGCAAGAAAATAGATTTTGTTAGGGGGATTATGTCCTCTGAGGGTTTTTGTCCTTACACCACTTAAATAATAAGTATTTTTAATTCCAACACTTTTTAAAGAAAAAAATAGTCAATTTTTAATGAGTACCTTAATAAATGATTTTCACTATATTTACCTGGCAAATCAACCACCATATTTTACCTATAAGTCTACATGTGTAGACATATAGAAACTAAGCATCAGCCTTCTTTACGTGTTATGTTAGAAACAATTGTAGAAGACCTCTAAAACAAAGCATAAAATTGTAGTTTTTTTATGTTGCGAACAAACAGCTTTTGCACATTTGGTGCATAAAGTTCTTGTTGATTTTCTACATCCTGAATATTGACATTGTTTATGATTGGAAATAGTTTTTGGAATTTCTATTTCTTTTATCATTCCATATTGAGAAAAAGCTGAATAAATTGCATAAAAATAATTTTTAATTTAATAAACTTGAAAAAAATATGTTGTCTACATATGTATAGACAGTTAGGTAAAATAGGGTTTTTAAAGAAAAATATAAAAATAACAATTTTTTTTTAATATTTTTATTTATGTAATCAAAATATATGTTTTTTTCATCGTTATAAGACCGGGAATTGTAAAATTATATAGATATAATATTTTTTGTAAGCCTTGTCTACATATGTAGACAGATAGTTAGATTAGGGTTATAAACAATATTTTTGGGATGTTTTTAGATATTTATTCCGAATCCAATAATACATTAACTTGTATAAAGTTTTTTGTTCTTTTTTCCACGCTGCTAAAATTTAGCAGAAGCCTATAAACAATATTTTTGGGATGTTTTTAGATATTTATTCCGAATCCAATAAGATAAGAATAAGAATCCAGCCTTAAATTTCCTTTTGATTGCGCAAGTTTCGAACCGGACATTGAACTCAGCATGTATCAACATCTTTTTAATAATTGGATTAGGAAAAAATATTATTGAGGATTTACTTTTTGAAGTTGATTTGGCGTAGACACTACTTACTCCGTAGCATCATCTCATCTTTCCTCCTCCCTCTTATGCTATATCATGCATGCGACGCAATCCGCTTATATTGGCACGTCGCATTAATTAAAATCTAGTTGCCATATGTGATTCTGTCTGTCTAAAATATTTTGTTGATGCGAATGATATTATGCATAGTAAAATATATACATGCATACACATATATATTTCATTCATAGCCTTGAAGTCCTTAAAAATATGTGATTTTAATTATTGATTTGCTCTAAATCCTCTTTTTTGTTTCCATTTTAGCTTTGTATGTTGTTTGAAACGACAAAATCTTAAAGTGAGTAGTATATAGCGATTATAATAATAATTGTTCATTAATTTACCCAATCATTCTCCTTCTTTTGTATCATATGTGATCGCGATTCATGACGTTGTATTAGTACTGTTAAATTTTAATGATGGATATGCACACTTTCCTACGTTTTTTCTCACGATTTTTTCTCCCTACTTTCAGTAAGAAGCATGTTTGAAATCTGCCAATTTTTGAATAGTACATTTTTTTTCTATTCCCCATCAACATCATCATTCTCTTACACCTGTTATTTCTAATTTTAGAGTTTCAATCTAAGAAAAAGGCTGTTTTTAAAAGGTAGATTTTAAACATATAAATATCGATTTTTCTTAGAGACCCTCACACATTCTCTTTCTAAAAATTGACCTCATACAGTCCCATTGATAAACGGGGAGGGGTGGTGCTGAGCCCCCTATAATTCCTCCTTCCGCCTGTTCTTAGAGTTCAGCGACTTGCTTCATATAAATATAGATTTCGGAGTTATGCTTTGATTTTCACAAACCCTCGGGTTGGGAGAGGGGCAGGGCTTTTGGGTGAGGGACCCTCAAAAACTATAAGTACGGCACTGGCCAAAGGTGCATGACAGAATGTCAAAAATTTCTTTTTCATCATACATTTGTCTAGTATGGATGAATCTCTCTCTGTATTTTTAAATGAGTTATTTAGTCAGATAGATTTGTGAGTGATCTAAAAATGTACTATACTTTTAAAATGGAAAATCAGATTATTTAGACGTTTAAAATAATGAATTCCTAAAATGTATATTTATTATGGTAGATTATTTTGGACACTTGTTTTCACATGCATTTCCAATGTTGGTTCGTCAATTTTATTGTAAATTTGGTGGGCACTTTGCTTTTCACCATAAACAAATTTGATAAATGTCTACCTCTTTATACTCGTAAAGTTAGTACTAATTGAACAAAACGTTGAAGCTTCAAAATATACAAACTTATGTTCCGAATTTAATTCTTGAAAGGTTTACAATTTTTCTCCAGACACTTTACCTAAGAAGCATAACGATTTTATCAGAACGTGAATTTAACTCATTTAAAACATTTTTTTTGAATTTCTAATTAATGATAACAGGATTAATGCTGAATTATTAAAATTACGTATTATTCTTTTTACATATTTTTACCGAAGGAGGTCAATTTGCCCTCTGAATATATTATGCATTGAGGCGAAAATGTTCAGATGTGGAATTGTCGCTGAACCTTTTTATACAATTAGAAGAGACAAAGTTTTTCATTGTTTAAGATTTTTACTTTTTTTTTAATTTTAAAGTGGTTTTTTAATTTTGAGTATAGCAATAAATAAGTTTTATAGGCATTAATTTGGGCTGGCATTTGTTATCAAAGTCACATCCTATTTTGCTTATATATTGCGTCTAGGGATTGAACCCGAAGACTTTTTTCCTCCCTGGAAAAAAACCTGAAGTAAATTTTTTCTCACCGCGGGGATTCCCCGTGGAAAATATATATTTTTTTATCAAGAAGAACACTAAAATTTTGAATTTTGATTTTAAGTGAACAAACAATTGAAATCCAGAAATATCATAGTCCTTTTTGTTTACAATGTGAATCATGATGAATTATAAATAATACATATAACTTTGAAATACACATACATAATACCACCACATATGAATTGATTACAAGTTGAAGCATGAATTATAAATAGTATATATAGCTTTGAAATGCACCTAATACATATCATCATCATCATCATCCATTCGCCCTTCCGGGCATGGCCGTTTTCCCAGCTAACCAGGGTTGGCCATTTGCTTGCAGCTTCTTTTCCATGTTTTTCTACATTGAACATCTTCCGCACCTAATACATAAATACCACTAAATTATTATCTATCATATAATGTAAAAATATGATTATAGCCGTAAGCTTTTTTTTTCGCTTTTTCTCCGGGAAGACGGGGACGGTCCCCGGGTGCAATCTCTAACTCATGATTGCTTTTAAAATCGAATACACAATGGCATCGGCGGAGCATGCCTGTGACTGCCTCCTCCCTCTAAAAATGTTTGCCTCTCCCTATCTACCCCCCCCCCCACCCTTCTGATGTGAGGTGTTAATATTTTGAATTCAGTAATACTTGAAAAAAATGATTAAAAATGTATCAAAGAGGGTGAAAAGGGCGGTCTGACTCAGGCACAGAGTTTACTTGTATTATTATCATCAACAAAAATTTAATTAAGATATTTTAGACTTTAACAGTAATGAAATAATGTTTTGCTACACTTTTTATCCACGTTTTCCATGCGTATGTAGCTGTATTATTGTGTTTTGGGCGTTTTGAGGTGTGATTAGCATCCGCGTCGGGTAGCATTAAAGAGGAACACCATTGTATATATGCTATGCCAACTGATGCACACTATATACACCTTAAACCGAAGCTCTCGAATTAATTCCTAAACATGACGTCACACTGTGCATTAAAAGATATCATGAAAGATTATTCTGTTATTTTAAATTCCAAACGATTTTACGTAATCTATCCATCCTTCACATTTTTGTATATCATTTCTCACTCTAAGTAAACACAATTTCAATTTGAATGCGAAATCTTGCTGCATAGCATCATCACATTCAAACGTTTTTACTTTTATTTTAAAACATCTGTGTGTGTGTGTGTTCCATATGAATTGGTGAATTTGTGTTAACTAATCCAAACCGTTGAGAGTAAGTTTCATTTCTCTTGATTTAAAAAAAGTTCGAATTCAATATCGGTATAACATATTGGATTTCAGGTTACTCTCTCTTGAAAAATAAAACATATTCTTGCTATCTCAACTTTTGTAAAATTTATCAAGAAGTAAATGTAAGCAAGAAATTCATATCCAAATCTAGGCTTAAAAAAAACCTATAAATTTTAGGTGCTATATTTTATTTTTTTCAAGCAAAAAAAGATTTTTGAGAAAAATGGCGAATACTGTAGCTCGTACAATGTTGAAAATTTGTTTTAAAAAATCATAAAAATGTTTTGTCCCCATCACATTTTCAAGACTCAAATGAGGATCTTGATTCGTGTAAAATAAGAAAGATAAATCATATTTATAGCATAGTAATCGAACAGCATATTATTCGCTTATATTTTATAATCCAATAAAAAATGTCACGTGTTATCAAGGAAAATGATTTTTTGGATGAAGTCCACAAAAAACTTCAGAGCAATTGCGCGAAAAAATATAAACGGTATTGTATATGCTACGGTCGAGCCCGTAACCAAACGGGGCGAGAGGGGCTGTTGACCCTTCGAATTTTCAGATTAATAATAATTCTAATTAAATTTAGATAAGTTACACATATGTGATGTGTAATTGGCAGAAAAGGAAAAATCTAACAAGACTTTTATTCAGCAAAAAGAGACTATTGGAAACAAACACAGAGGTCATAGTATTTGTACACTTTTTTTCAAGGATATTGAGATTTAGGCACTCTGATCGTAATCCTTTTAGATTTAGACCCTCCTAAAAAATTTCTGGATACCGTTGACTACGGTGCTTTATAGGCATGTGCCTCGCTGATATCTTAAAAGTAGGGGGGGTCCTTTGATGAAAAAAAATATATAAGTCTTAAATTTTTTATAAAATTAATAAAGTAAAAGACTCTGGTCAATTTTTTTACATATATTATTTGTATGCGTTCAAAAATTGCGAACAAATAATCTGGAAACTGCTGAAAATTAACCTGTTAATTTTGCTCTGAAAAATATTTAAAGCATTTGACATCTAATGCGTGTGTATCATCCGTCAAGCAGCCTCTTATGGCTTTGATCATATGAAACTTCAAATATTTCTTCATTCTCTTTTTCTTTGGTTGAAAAGCCTCCCAGTTAATACTGCAATTTATTTTCATAGAATAGAACTTTAGCTGATTGAAATCTCATCTCCATTTTTGTGTTTATTTTTAGCTCTTTGAATCTTTCTGATTCCGAAAAGTCATCTTCCAATTCTTTGATGGTGCCTTCTTCTCAAAAGAATTACAAGAACAGGCGCGACTCCTTCATCTACAAAAACGACAACACCCCCAAAAGCAGATTCAGTCTTTCAAATGAAAACAACGCACTCGTGGATAAGTAAGAGAAGCTCTCTTCTTTCCCAATTATATTCCATATTCCCACTTTGGCGAGAGGACATTGCACTGCTTAAAAACATCAGTAGAGAGGATTAGTATTGAATGACAGGTGCTCGACTAATGAGTGAACCACTCTGATTATAAGAGAACTTTTGCTAGTTGTATTAGGTAAAGGTACCGTGGGGTATTTTCATTGAGGAGATACAATTGCGCCGCTTGTATCGAACTATGAGAAAGTAGGCTTGATGGGGGATCGAACCCAAGACCTTGAGTTATCGAAACCCAGTAGCTAAACAACCTTACTCACGTCCCAACTATACTAGTTGTATTATCAGGAAACACATCTGGGAGTGGCATAGCTTCTAACCTCATTGTTACTTTAAAAATGGCCCAAGTCCCCAATAATTTTGGGATGTAGAAATATTATAGCTTTTTATATAACATTTTCATTCTTGTTATACAAATTAAAAAATAATTTTTCTTTTCAACTATAAAGACATTTCATTCGTTTACAAGGGTAATCGATACTTTGAAAAGTTCTTCATTCTTTATAAGAGATGCTCAGTTATAGACGTTTTAATTTAGCAATTTTTAAATGTTAAATAATCATAATTCTCTTTTAGTTTTGCTAAAATTGTTTTCCAAATCAATACATTTTAATATTATTACAATATCACTCAAAAAAGTTTTCTCTACTTTTAATTCGTTCATCTTTCAGCCATGAATAAGTATAAAAAGTTTATCTGAGTAAAAGTTCTCGCTCTGTGACCTGGTAAAGATATCACCACCTTCTATGCCAGGAGAAAGTTATAAAATTGGAAAACAAAGAACCCAACAATTCTTATTCTTTAATTAAAACGCCTTCTTTTGCTATCTTTAAGAGAAGAAATCATTGTTACACCGTTTGCCCAAATTCTTGCAAGTCTCAAAAGTGTGCAACAAAACATCATAGACTTGAAGAATGATTACCTAGACAATAATACACAAGGGTAAGAGAAAATCAATTTCTTTCTTTATTCTTCCAACATCTTATTGCGCAAAACTTTGCTGTAGGGATTTTGGAAGTGTCACAATACCAATTCACTACAGTGACGTAGGCATAGAGCTTTGCACGTATCCTAGCCTGCGAACGGAAAAAATATTCTTCGTTCAGGGCTTCTGACTGAGGAAAAATAATTTATATTGTTTATTTCTGCTATAACCCCCTCCCTCCTTCTAATTCATATCCCTGACTAGGCCACTGTCTCTGGTTTAACGCAAAAGCTTCAACTAAAAGCAGTGATGATCAACAATCGCCTTTGAAGATCGACATATGTCTCGTGTCCACAACTTGGAAATTTTTTTAACCCTTACCATTTTTTATTCAAGTCCTTCACCAGGCATTGTAGTTTATAAAGTTTTCTGTTTTTCATTTTGCATGCGTTTTCATATCATTTAAATTAAAAAAACAGAGGATTTTTTTCTGATCCTTCATCACAGATTGTGCATGAAAGAGTTCATCAAATTTCCGTTACAATGACCGCTTTTTGTAAACTAAAGATAATTTTGACAGAAAAATTCTATCAAGTTAGGAAATGTTACTAAATAAATCAACGGGAAAGTATATACCAAAAATAAAATGATTAGTAAGTTTGTTTAGTTGTTGGTATCGCATCCAAGGTAAGAATAATAATCTTCTTTAGCTGGACAGATCGTAAGGGTAGTCAGGATCAGGAATCGAACCCAGGACTCTCTTGGATTGCGACCCTACGCACTAGGCCGCCGATTTTACGCAAATTTTTTTTGGTCCACATTTTAAAAGGTTTATCAAAGTTTGATTCCTTTTCATTTTATTTCATTCATTCTTTCTGTATGCAAATTATTCAAAACTAATTTTAATAAACTATAATTTAATTAAAAACAATATAAAAAATAAAAATATTACATAAAAAAAGACTCATTTAAGGTGATAAGTAACTAAAGCGTGAACAGTATATATATATATATATAATAGTAAGAGAAGTAATAGTAAAACAATTAAAAAAATTATTAACATCGACAATATGTCTTGCATGATGAAATGTGGACACATTTTGTCTGTCGACATTATGACTGCTGATGTTAAATCTGTCGATATTTTGTCCATTTTTGCTTTTTTGTCTGTTTACGTAATAATTATGTCCATAAACACAACGTTGACGCGCAAATTTGAGACGAAAAAGAATTTATGTAAAAAACGAAATTTGTGCTTTGTAAGTTACATATTTGATATTTTATTAGTTAATTACCCAGCCAATTATTTAGTCAATTGTTTAGCTATGTTAAAAGCCTCACCATTTTTTGCGTAAAATTTTTTTAATGTGCGTCGACATTCTCTGAAATTTTGTTCTTGACTTTCACGACAAAACAATTTTTGATGAAATCTTCTAAAGTTGAAGGTCTTCTAAGATTTGCTCCCAATTCATGATATTTCTATTTTTAAAGACAAGCAAATTCGGATGGTGATTTACAAGTCTCTGAAAATGCTCAGTCCTCAAAAGCAAGTACTGTTTGTGGTAAGTTTTTTTTTGTTCTTACTTTTTGAATGTCATTTCTAAAAAAAAATTTAATAGATAGGTAGATAAATTCATGTATTTAAATCTAAGATACGATAAAAAGTTGTCCTATACTCAAAACTAAACACCATTTGATTTAAACTTGATAGCACAGATTTTTTCAATATCATAAGGAATTTAAATAAAAAATAATTATGGAATAACTCTGTATTGATTGTATATATGATTTTCTTGAAATTTTAGCACACTTTTGTTTATAAGTAACATATACTAAATTTTGTGAAATTTTAATAACGAAAAGCTAACTAAATCTGTCAATTTTAAAAACCTTACAATTAATTGAATATCCTGCTTTGGCGCAAAACCTTTATAGAAACTAAAACAAAATAGTATACACATTTCTTTAAATTATGTTGTAATTTTGCTCGAATTTACACCTAAAATTGTTGAATGACATATAAAGTTCGTTTTTAAAGCCTTAATTAAGAAAAATTGGGCTCTAAAAGTTTTTGCACCGAAAATGCTTGCTCCAAATCGTATCTTGTCAAAGCTCAGATCCATATACAGTGTTGCCAGGCAAAATTTATCAAAAATCCGTAAAACATGTCCTAAAAATCCGTAGAAATCCGTAGATTCAAATTACACATTGACATTGAGAAAGAATTTTTGATTGAAAATTAAATTTATTTGAAAAAAACTTTAAAAACTATTTAAATAATAATCTACTTTTAAATATTTAATTGTGTGATGGTTTTGGAGTAACAGACGATGAAATTTTAACGACAATTTCTGGCGGATCATAGTTGTAACAAAGTACAACTGGGTCTTTAGTTTTGACATGCAGAAGCCCTGATATTGTTGAAAGATCAAGCTGATTTCTTTTATTTGTTTTAATATTGTTGGTCATGCTGAAGAAGAGAAAAAAACATTATTTATTCAAAAGAAAAAAAATTACTCAAAGCTATACCTGAAAAGACGCTCACAGTCTGCATTTGAATTAGGTAAAACTAGCAATGCTATCATTAGTTCACAAAGTAATGGGAATCTTATTTTTCTTTCTAAGGTTTCTACTTTGCAAAGTTTTCCCCAAAAAGCGTCAACCTCACAATTTTCCAAATCAGAGGGGATTTTCATAAATTGATCATCTAAAAACTCGTCTGTCAATTGATTCAAACCATTCCAGAGGGACAATGTGATAAATTTCATAATTTGATGTTAACTAAATGATGTTAAAAAATGCCTGATAAAGCCGTAATTTTAGTTCTTTTATTTGGATCCAAAATAGTACGAAGATGGCCTAAAATGGGATTTCCAAAGAGTAGATTTGCTTTGAATCGATTAACAGCTCGAACATAATAATTTCTTATAGAAAAAAGACAAAATAACGTCATGAATTCTTTCAGTTTATATCTGTCAATCTCATCCTCATTATCTTTTAAAAAACACGCCTTTGATAACCTATAAAAATAGCCTCATCAGGTAACTGAAATTCCATATCAATACAAACGGTCGTTGGATCTTGCTTCGAAGAAATATCCTTGGGTCTCACAAATCTTGCTAAAAACGACTTGAGTGTGATGTGCATTTCAGGCAATAGTGTAATTGCTGCATGCTTACGATCTCCTCTATCTGTACTCTCATCCATCATTAGACTATAATAATTGCTTTTCATGAAGTTTATGCTTTGATTTTCAAGGTAGGGAGCCATCGCAGACTTAATAATACATGTTGCTTTAGTTCGTTTGCATTGATTTTTTTGCAATTTCCGAATCAGGGCACAATTTCGGTAAAAGTTCGAAAAAATGATCACGGAGAAGAAAAGATAAGTTGTGCTCCATCATCCAATTGCAAAAAATAACCTCCGATTTGTTGACTGGATCTTGACATTTTTCTTTTGTAAAAGACTTGAAAGCTTTTTTCTGTTTCCCTTACAGTTTTTTCGTTTTTAACGTGGATTGTAGTTTTAGCATGTTTTTCGAGGTCTTTAATTCCACGCTTACCAACCAATAGCTTTTTAGAGCATAATTTACAAAAGGCTGTACCTTGATCCACCACTTTTCAGCCAGCTTAACTCTTTTCCCACTCACTTTTATAAGTAAATAAAAAAATTTTGACACGCATGATTTAAATCCTGTTCGAATTAGAGAAAAAACAAAACCAAACACTGTATTGTACACGACTACCGTTTAAACAACGTTTATAATTTATTTTATTCCTAGAAAAATGTTCAAAGTAAATTAAAAAAATATGAATAAAAACGCTAGCAAAGAGAATTAAGCCATTTTTAATTTTTTTTTTTACTTGAATAATAATGACAGCTTACTGTCTGACAACGAAAAGTCTAGAATTTTTAATAAAAAAAGTTAAGCAAAAATGTATTTTTACTTACAAGCTCTCTTTTCGATAAAAGAAAAAAAATTCATAAAACAATTTGCCTCAAAAGTACGAATAAATCCGTAGATCTGGCCACACTGCATATATAATGCCTCTGAAGCTTTGCCAAGCTCCTAATATATATATTTATCAATTTTTCAAGTGAATGTGGCCAAACCTTTGAATGAAAAGGATAAAATTTGTTACGAAACCCTCGATAAACTGGACTGGTGCATGAGACAGTTGGAAAACATACAAATCAAAAAGCCTGTCACGGAGCTCGCATCCAAAAAGGTTAGCATCTCTCTTTTATTCTACAGGATATTTATCAGACACTTTCAAAAGCAAATTTTTGTGCCAATTTTTTTAAAACTTTTTTTCTATGTGTTTTATGCAAGAGCTTCATCATTTCTGGGGGAGAGAGGCAAATTCCCAAACATTTTTTGAGTAGGGACATACCATCTTTTTTCCTTCAATTTTTATGTTGAGAAAATAGCGTTCAGATATTTCTTTTAGTAGTTCTTGTAAAGCTGAAAGATCTTTTAGCGCCTTTAGAATACTCAAAACTGGGTTAAGAGCTACGATGACTTAACAGAGAATAAATCATATTTCAATTGGTGATGTGTATAAAGATATGTTAAAAAGCTGATATGAAAATTTGTTGTCCAAAAATTACCCTCAGAAAACTGGGTCTCTTATTATGTGAAAAATATTGTTTGGAAAAAAATTTTGGAACAAGAAATTTTTTTAAATATTTAGAACAATAAATTTTTCAAAATCGACAAAGACAGGATTAATTTTCAATTTGATTTCAATATGTTAATACCGCGTAACAGTTAATGCTAGTGCATTAAAGATTAAGTGTACTTTGATGTGGCTATTAACACATAATATGTAATTTTATGTCTAATCATTCTAAAGGATTGAAGAATGAAAAAAAAGAAATAAATTATTATATCCAATCACAAAATTTGTAATAGATCAGAATATCATAAAATTGGCGTAGGAATAATATAATTTTGAGTATAATCAATGAAATCTATCTATCCTTAGTTGTGAGTATATCAATAAGTTTATTCATCTAGAACACCGTTTTCAACATATGGCCACATCACGCAACTGGGGCATAAAAATTTTAGGTGGAACAAATTGGTAACTTTTAGTTATTCACACATATGTGGGCGAAAGTAAAATCAAAGATTGTTAGTATATATATATCTTATTCGCGATAAATACTATACCAAAAACATCTTAAAAATAAACATAGCCTTTTATAAAAGCAATTCACTCCTCATAAATTCAATAATGATCATCCTTGTTTATTACCACTATTAATTATACCACTAATCCTATTTCAAGCTAGTCTGTGTGTATGAATATGTATGAATGCTTCTGTCTCCCTTTTTAATGTGTGTGTTTATATTTGTCTGCACATATGTGTGTCTGTGATTCCATGTGTCTTATGTGGCTGAGTCGTCTCAATATTTAAGTATCTCATAAAGGGCATATCAGTTAAATTCTAGGAAAACTTTCCTTTTTCATTTTGGAATATTTACTTGGGCCAAAAAAAGACTTTTTTCAAGCATGGGAAAAAATTATAGGTTTTTAAAACACCCTAACTTAGACTAAGTAAGAGGCCTTTTCTAGCTTTCTAATGCGGCCAAATAAATAGGCCCTCTTCTAGATGATATATTGTAAAAGGACAAAGTTAATAAACTATATAAAAGTTCAATAAATCGTATTTTCCACTCAAAAAATCTTCTATATGTCTGTGATGCCACAATACTGTTTTTATTGATGCCATCAAAATGATAAAAATATTTTCCAGACTCAGATAGATTTGATGAGAGCTTTTAAAATCTAGGGTTTATTAGGAGTGTTGTATTCAAATTTGACTTCTCTACTATAGTACTGAAGAAAATTTGAAGCCACTTATTGGATTTCAGTATCATTGTTGTTTTGTTTTATTCACAAAATTTTACATTCCCAATTGTTCCATGCTTGAATATCTTTTTTGATTTTACAGTTTAAAAATCTACTGAACAAGGAACTCAAATTGCGCGCCAAAACTGATAAAGGCATCACTCAAATCAATAACTTTTTATTCTCAACCTACATAGGTAAGTCCCTCTCTCTTTTTATTTAACACAACTACTTCTTTATGTTAATTTATTCCTAATCTTAATTCTCGAGCATGTATTTTCCATTTTTTCAAGAAGGTTTCTAAGTTTTTTCGCGTATATATAACATTCTGAAAATATTTTTTGTACTGTTTTCTGTTTCCTGCTCGATATATGGAATTTTTCTTTTTTATACATGGATATGATTAGTGGAAAATATACGCATTTCTGATACAATTAATTTGGATCGATATTCATACTTTATCAAAGGCAAGAATATGAAACGAAAATCTCTGCTCACTCATATTCTAAAAAAATTTAGTCTCACTCTATAAATTGCAAAAAAATCTTAATTTTTTTTCCAATCTTTGATTTTGATTCTTCATTCTATTTACGTTCAATGAACTCTTTCTAAAAAAAATATCAAAAGATTTAAGAAAATCCATTCTTTTTATTTTGAGTTCGAACAAATCCTTAATTCTGAACAATAAATGATCATCTTTCAACTCAGATTTAATATTAGAAAAATTTGACTTTAATTGAAATTCTGTTGCTTACTTTAAATTCTTGTGTAAAAAGAAAGGTTTTGAAAAATGTGTTAATATTTGTTTGTACAATGGCGAACTAATTTCTAAAAAAAATTACATACCAGATTCCATTTTTTTCCAGAAATGAGAGGTTGTCCCACGTTTGAGAAAGCCTAATTACAGCATAATCAATGAAAGAATTTTGAATTGTGAGTATTTCAAAAAGTGTACTCATTTAGACAAAGCTTTTCCATCGTGTAGCAGCCACGTGGCCAAAATATGGCCCACAAATCATTTTAGTTGTGTTGTAAAACGGTAAAGAAAAACACGAAGGAAAAGAACCTAAGAAAGAAGGCTTCTTTATTCTACAAAAATACACCATCAATAGTGAATAACTCAAAGAAGTAAATACATACACATATATATGCGTTATACAAACAGAGAATCAGTCAAAATAACAGAACAATAACCTTATTAACATTTGAATACAACAGGAACACGAAGAAACCTAAATTGGATTCAGTAGCGCAGAGAACAAGAAATGAGGTGTGGTGAAGAAGAAATGTATTTTGAATGCGATCCTAATATGAAAGATCGGAACTAGTTGAGCCGTAGTAAATTTTAATTTTTAGTGATATAGACGTTAAATAATTGAAAAACATGACTATATAACAACCTGTTCATAATGCATACTATTACAAAAACATCTAAAAAAATTAAAAAAAAAGAATTTTTAAAGCTATTCTCTTGTAAAATTCAAGGTTGAAAATTGGGGTTGAATATTTGAATTTTGGAATGATAACTATTTCTAATTCTGAGCTGTTTTTTTGGAAAAAAGAATATTTTTTTTTTATGAATCGCAAATTTGGAAAAATAGATTTAGATGACGTTCTCAGCAATGACTGTGCTTCCAAAGTCCACTACATCAAGCCCACTTCCAATCAACGAAAGTCTATTGACGTTCTCCAAGAGGAGTATCTGTTGAAGCCGATGCGCGTAAAGAAATACTCGCAATCCACCATCTTGTCAAATGAGTTGGAAGTCAATGCAGAAGAAAACCCAAAAATTAATGAGGTAACCATAGGCTATTATTCACGTAATCCTTTGAAGACTGACCTTCAGCCTTCTTTTTCCATGAAACTTTTTGTATGTAAAGCAGACGATTTTCATTTCTTGAGACAGTGATTTTATTTTAGACTTGTCCTCAAAGAATGTATGTAAATCAATATTTAGCGTTTGTGATTAAGTGTTTGCCAATAGATGAAGTAGGCTAATTTTGTGTGCTTTATAACAACTCATTTAAGACCAAAACCAAAGCAAACGGACTTTTACTCTCAATGGAATCAAATACGAATTATTAAACTCCTATCCCTATTTTGGTCATAAAAAACGATTGAAAAAACCAAAGGATACTTTTCAAAGACCTGAGACTTAATCATATGTTTATATTTTTGATTTGTATGAATAAGATTTTTTAGCGTGGTAAAGACCAGAATAATCAAACGATCTTCTTCTTTAACTACATCTTTTCCCACTTCTATGTCGGGTCGATGTTTTTCATCAGCTTTCTTGATCATTATATGGTTTTGGCGAAATGTTTTACAACCGGATTACCCCTTTCATTGGCTGAATTAGCAAAAAAAATGATTAAATTTTTCTTCCATCTCTCTAATAGTTTCATTGAGATTTCCGACTTCCTAACAGTGCAAGAAAACATTGTCATTATATGCAGGGCCGGCCTTAAGGCACTGCGACCGATGCGGCCGCATTGGGCCCCCCGCTTTTTTTAGGCCCCGCAATATTATGTTTTGATAACTTTTATAAAAGCATATATGTTTTTACTTTATAAATAACAACTTATTTAATTATAATATTTTTAAATATTTAATTTAATTATTAATTTAATAACTTTAGTAAAATATTTTTTTTAAATAGATTTTTCGAATTATCTCTATAGTTTTTTAGAATTATTTTGCTCAATTTAAAAATAAAAAGTAATAAAGTATAAAAACTAAAAAAAGTAAAAAAGTAAAAAAAATAAAATTTTATAAAGTATAAAATAAATAAAAAGTATAAAGTGTTAAATGTCAATTATTATAATTATAATTATTTTTTTAATAAAAAAATAGCTTAAATTCCTAATAAGAGTTTTAACATGCTTTTTATTTAGAATATTTTAATAATTCTAAGATGCTAATTTTTTAAAATTAGTTCTCTTTATTTTAGAAATCTTTATTTTAGAAGTTGCATAGCGAAAATGGAAAAAAAGTTTCCAAAAAGATCAAGAGACATCGGCATCTGGCTGGGAAAAAAAGATGAAGAAAAAAGCGAACGATATTATGATTAATAAACAGAAAGGAGCCATAGATTTGTTTTTTAAGAAACTAAATTTTGAAGGTGAAAACTTGCTTACTCCTAGTCATAATGTAAAAGAGGATTTTGAAAAAAATTTGAAAAATCATCACAATGATTCTTCAGTACCAGCTTGCTTTGATAATATATCAATAGAAAACTTTGATGATCCCGCCAATTGGCCTGAAAACATGGATAGATCTTCGATAGATTTTTTGTTACATAAAGGTCCAACTGAAATAATATTAAAAGATTTTCCTAAAAATAAAGATGGTAGACGATTTTCCAAATATCACTGCAAACGAAAATTAAATAATAGAGAAAGTATTTTGCGACCTTGGTTAGTTTATTCTGTTTCAACAGATAAAATTTTTTGTTCTTACTGCCGACTTTTGGGGAAACAGGGAAGCTTGTTTGTTAATAAAGGATTCAATCACTGGCCAACTTGTGGCATAAGGTTGGCAGAACACGAGAAGTCATCAGGGCATTTGGAAGCTATGGTTAGTTGCTGGGAAGCTGGCGCAAGACTAAGTAAAAAAAGTTGTATTGACGAAGTTCAACAAGAATTGCTTCATAATGAGACTAAGCGTTGGAGTCAAGTTTTTCAAAGCTTAGTTGCAATTGTACAGTTTTTAGCCGAGCTTAATTTAGCTTTCAGAGGTTCTAATGAAAAAATTGGGGAACAAAATAATGGAAATTTTTTAGGTCTGGTAGAATTAGTTGCAAAGTTTGATCCAGTAATGGGGAACATCTACGACGTGTAAAAAACTCTGAGATTCATGATCATTACTTAGGAAAAAGAATTCAAAATGAACTTGTTTCTATCTTAGCTGAAGCTGTTCAAAATGATATACTTGAAGATGTCAGGAACGCGACGTATTTTTCTGTAATTTTAGACTGTACACTGGACATAAGTCATATAGAACAGATGTCATTAACAATGAGGTATGTATCTGATGGAGTTAATGTAAAAAAATCAGTAGCTGTCTATGAACGTTTTATTAAGTTTCTTCCTGTTGAAAGTACTTCTGGAAAAAACCTATGTAATGTTTTGGTAAATATTCTTGAAAAATTTGGATTAAATGTTCAAAATATTCGTGGCCAAGGGTATGATAATGGCGCTAATATGAAAGGTGTTTATTCTGGAGTTCAAAAACGGCTTTTGGATATCAACAACCGAGCATTCTTTACTCCATGTGCATGCCATAATTATAATCTACTTATAGCAGATATGACTAAATCATGCCCTGATGCTGGAGTTATTCAACGTGTATACTCAATATTTGCAGGATCTACAAAAAGATGGACACTGTTGAAAAAACATGTTCCAAATCTAACTCTGAAGCCTTTGTGCGAAACAAGGTGGGAGTGTAAAATTGATAGTGTCAAAGCGCTTCGTTATCAGTTACCTGAAATTTGTGATGCGCTAGACGAGTTAGCGCAGAAAACTGATGACGCAATGTGCAAAAGCGAAGCAGAAACTCTGTATGAATCACTGAAAAACTATAAATTTTTGGTGTTACTTGTGTTATGGTATGATGTACTTTTTCAAGTCAAAACTCTTAGTAAAGAAATGCAAAGTGAAAAAATAGATTTAAGTGCTTCAATGGATTCATTTAACAAGGTGTTAACCTGGCTCAAAAACTTGAGAATTAACGGTTTTACCCATATTTTGATTGTGGCAAAAGAATTGGCTGAAAACATGGAAGTCGATACGATCTTTCCAGTCAAGCGACAGAAAAAAAGAAAGAGGTTTTTTGATGAAACTGCCAAAGATTACACCCCTAACAATGCTCAAGATGATTACAGAATAAATTGTTTTAACAGAATTATAGACACTGCAATCCAATCTTTAGAGCCAAGATTTGAACAGCTAAAGTCAAATGTAAATGTGTTTAGTTTTCTTATTAGTTTTAAGAGCCTTCGACGTGATGATATACAAAAGCTTGCAAAAATTCTTGAACAAGCATTAACTTCTTCAATTGATCAGTCTACAGATATATATGGAGTTGATTTAGCTGACGAAATCGAGTCATTAAAACATTTTTTACTAGACACAGACAAGACTCCAATAGAAATTTAACTTATCTCTCTAATAACGAGAGATACACTGCCTTTCCTAACTACTTTGTTGCACTTAGAATTTTTTTGACAATTCCTGTGACTGTGGCATCTGCTGAAAGAAGTTTTTCACGTCTCAAATTAATCAAAACTTATTTAAGGTCAACAATAGATGAAGATAGATTGAACGACTTGGCCATCCTTTCAATTGAGCGTGATCTTTGTAGAGATCAAAACTTTGATAATATTGTACATAATTTTGCTGAACGCAAAGTTCGCAAAATAAAGCTAATTTGATTTTTTAGTTAAAAATATAAAATAAATTTTATGTATTTTTTTAATTGCTTTTCGCTCATGCTAGGCCCCGGAAAAATTTTTTGCATTGGGCCCCGCAAAAATTTTTTGCATTGGGCCCCGCAATCATTAAGGCCGGCCCTGATTATATGCACCAACGAAAGCTTAAATCAAAAAACGGGTAAATTTTTCTAGAAAATATAGAAGTTCAAATATTGCCAATCTGGCAATATTTTTAGGTTGATTAAAGTAATTCAGTCAATTAATTGCTTAGGTAGTTTGAAGTTAGCTAATTTTTAAGCGTGATGTTATAAGTTTATAACATTTGATAAAGTTATTGAATTTTCATTTTCTAGATGATTTCACAACTGGCATCTTGGGACTTTGACTGTTTCGAATTTGACAGAGTAACGAATGGACACCCTCTCCTCTACGCAATCTACTTCATATTCAAAGTGAGAATATTTGCTTTTTTGATCATTCTTCCTAAAATCAATCAATTCCTTCGGACAATTTGAACTAAACATGTCGTAAAACAGAGTTTCCCACTCTTTTTGAAAAGGCGTAACCCATAATCCAATTTATACGCATGCTATTTATTATATTAAATTTAGTAGTGGGAGTGTAGGATCTCGAACAAGATCTGGGACCTTTTAAAGACATTTTTATGTAAAAATGCCCCCTCCCCCCCCTTTTTTTTTAATTATTTTTCACTCTCACCCCCCCCCCCCCACCGCACCAACAATAAAAATCAAAATGGTGACCCGCAATTTTATTTTTAAAGCCTCTAATTTTAATTTTAATTTAAAATTCGCAACTGCCTAACTTAAAGCCCGGCTTAATTTACACCCGTGTTGATTGATCCACCACGCCCTATAGTTAGTTTTAAACAAATACTTGCAATTTATGAGCTGGTACACAAACCCGCGCTGGTTGTTCTGCTCTAAGAAGGACTCCAGTACCCTGACCTTATTATAGAAACTGCAATAATACTGGAAACCCCTTTTTTGTGTAACTTTTTTCCCCAAATTCTTTGCCCATCCAAATTTCCCGCTAAAAACCAGGTAAAATCTTTTTTTTCATTTTATACGTCAAAAACTCTGAAATAAACATTTTTTGAGTCATTCAATTTGCTTTTTTTTTAATTGATCACAGTAATTTGTATTTTTTTTTAATAACACACATGGTACGGCATGATTTTTATAATTTGGGGTTTGCGCTTTTTTCACTTTCCTGCTTAATTGCAGATCTCGAGAGATCATTTTCTTTTTTAACTGAAAATTATTATTTAAAAATGATGCTTATATGATGGCTTTTAAAAACGGCATTTTCTAACTTCATAAACAGGAATAACAGATCTGTCACTTTGTACTTTATATTGCCCTTCCTAAGCCTTTTAAGACAAATTGTCATATCTGGTATGAGTGATACAAGTACATGGCCTATTTTGAAGTTGTCGTAGAAGCGTTTATAAAACTAATTTAAGGGAGTCGCTTCCCTCACGGTCATTTGTCGTGCTGTTGTTTGAATAAGTTTGCTTCTATTTCGCCCTCTCTTTTTACCAGAAGCACAACTTCTTCAAAACGTTCAACATTCCTGCAGACAAACTCTTGAATTTCATTGCCTCCATCGAAAAAAACTACAGAGATGTACCCTACCATAACAGTATTCACGCGTGTGATGTTGTCATCTCTCTCAACTATCTCTTCATGGCTGCGGACTTAAAGGTAACGTTGTTTTTCTTTTCTTGACTCAGATTTGTATTTTCGGCTTCTACCTCAGAATTCTTCGTCCTCAAATCTCCGCCCCGACATTTGTTTAGTTAGTAAATAATTCATTGAGTTTACAAAAATGGTTAACTAATGATCAGATGGAGTAATCTGGGATATGGGCAACAAGAACAACGCTATATTCTCTTCCTTGAATTTTTTTTTCAAATTCTTCAGTGAAAATTGTTGTAAAATTTGATCGATTAAGAATTATAACTCTTAGACATAAAGCGCCATTTTTTGTCATTATTTTTTTCTATCAGTCCTGCTTCTCTTACACAAGCTAATCCAGACACCAACACAGGCAGATCAAATTACTGTACTATTAATTTATCTTAATTTCAATTAAACTTTTAACAATTCTAAAGTAGTTTTTTACGAACATACACACTTATATATTGATTCAATTCTGTTTGTTCGATACCAGAGCATATGATATTATACACACTCCATCCGTGTGGAGCCTTCCAGTATATCCTAAGCGTACATCCTAAAACTATGCATGTGTTCGATTGATTCACATCACTAACCCAGCTTTAGTTTTGACGATCATGTTTATATTTATGATGATCAATTTTATGTCAATCAATAATATTCCAACCAATCAGAATGCTATTATAATGTTTTTGTTTTTTAGAAAGTTTTCAGTGATTTGGAGATTTTTTCTGCACTTTTAGCGGCTGGATTGCATGACGTTGGTCATCTCGGTGTTTCCAACAAATTTCTCGTTGATACAGGTACACTATTTTGACCAATACAAACTATTTTGCAACAGCTTTTTCATACTACGCACACGCATTCAATCAGGGATAAGTGCCATTCGTAAATTAATGCTTTATTTCATTGTTTGCTTTTACGAGGTGAGAAAAAAAGATGACATATTTTTATTAGTGAAAACGAGTACACTCAACCCTCATTGAAATCCGTGCTTCATTTTAAGCCGGAACCATTCATTATCAGTACAAAGTTTTTTTAACGTTTATACTTCTCTTTCCACGTCGTTTGAAAACGGGAAAGTTGAAAACATACTTTTAATAAAAATAATTAAACATTACCCGTTTTTCTAAATATATTTGGCTAATGTCAGTAATATTTTATTGTTATTATTATTATTATTTATTTTTTCACAACGCGGAAAATTTTTTATCTCATTTATCAATGTTTTTGTTCGGATTAAAAGGATTGACTGTATAAACTTTACAATGTTATATACACATCCTTTTGTATTTCATACGTTGCGCAGGAATCCTGAGTCCGGAATCAATCAATCTGTTCTTTTTCCCAATAACTGTAACTTTTACTCCAAGCTTGGCTTAAATATTTTTTAAAAAAAAGGATATATGAATACATATTGATTCTGGCCACCATCCCCCACATACGTGAGTGCCTTAATAATAAATATATATAGATGAGATAGATATCTTAGTGAAAACAAATCGTAAAAAGTTAAAACATGCAATACGCTATATTTCACTCTACTGCTGGCTGTTTTTGACTATTCGAATTTTTTTCTGAACTTGCATAATAGATGACAAGTGCTCACCCAATTTCTAAATGGGCCTTAATGTAGAATTAGCATTATAGATTGTTTAAGGGTTGATATTGGGTTTAGTGTTAGAGCAATCGTCGTACATATATTATTTTGTTGTCCTTTTGCAATTCTGTATAATTATTTTATATCCAGTTTTATTTTTCAAGAATTCAGACTAATAAGACAAAAAAACGAATTTACTTTATTTTTGAAAATCGTACAAAAATTATTTATTTATTTATTACATCGTAAAAGACGGTTAAATGATATAACAAAAAATTTATGACCATTATTTTTATTATAGGCAATTGCTTTTGAAAAGTCCATTCTTTTTGCTGAATCAATCATAATTCTTTACCAAATATAAAATGTTTGCATGCTGCTCTATCTCTCTTCTTTTTCTTTTGAAAAGCTTTTCGTAGTTTCATTGTTGTAATAAAGCATCTTGATTTTTAAGGGCTTCAATGAGTTTCCAATGTTTGGAAAATAAATGCGTTGTTAATTACTATTTGCTTACATTTTAAATTGCAATTAACTTAACTCTAAAAGATACATTCTCTAAACCATGATTTTCTCAAATGAGGAGAAGTTCTATTTACTAAAAGATTGTTAATGCAATATTTCAACAGTCATGTTTTTTTTAATTTTATCACATTTCTCCAATTCTGATTCTGATACTCATAAGCACACTTTTTATTTTCTCCAGAGTTATAGCACCAAATTATCTAGCACCGAACAGACCGGAACCAAATTGCTCAATAGCGAATTTGCCCTTCACTATATAAGTATATATATGTGTATTTAAGTGAAATTATGAAAATATGTCTTGGAAATAAGATTTCATTAAAATAATACTTGAAACAAATAAAATATTAATAATTTTCACAAAAAAAAATTGAATCCTAATTCATATCATTGCTTCCCACTCTTATATTCCTATTTTTTTGGCAATTCGCCATTTCTTCATAATTCTTCATTCTTCAAAAATTTTTATATTATACCAAAGAACCCACTCATTGTCTCGTCTTTGAAATATTAATAAGAATATTTTCTCCAGTTCATTTTTTCTTAATATTTCAACGTGCTATACACTTCTATCAATCCTCCTTACTAATTTAATATTTAAATGTATGTTTTATATACTTTTTAGTTTCAGAGTTAGCGGTTTTGTACAATGATCAATCTTGCCTTGAAAATTATCACCTTTTCGTTTCCTTCACTCTGTTGCGCAATGAAGACTGCAATATCTTCGTCAATTTTTCCGACACCCACCGAGCTACCTGTCGTAAAATTATCGTTGATATGGTAATCATTTTTGTCAGTATGTTATATCTTCAAATCCTTTTAAAAAAACCTTATTTTTTTACTTTGGAAGAGAAAGCTATACAAGCAACCTCTTTCTAATTCTCCTTTATCACTCATATCTGTCAAATTAACTTTATTTTTTATTTTATAGAATACAAAATTCTCTTATAGATCAATTTATATGGTTTTTCAATTTGGATTTATTGAAACTTCTCTTTCAGAAGAGAAAAAATTTTATTTTAAAAATAATATCTTTACCAAATGAAAGCAGTTTTCTTCCAACTTTTAATTTATTTTTCTTTTTTTATTTAAATATTAAAATAATCTTTTTAAATATTTAAAAAATGGACCATATGTAAGCGTTTTTTGGTAATATAAAATAATTTCTTTATTTGAGTCCACCAGTGCATAGAAATTATAAGATCATAGTCACCTAATAATAATTTTTATCCATTTTTTTAAATACATTTTCATTATTACTTTTCATTTATAATAACTAAACTTAAAAAAATTATTTCAATAAAATATATTAGAAACAAAAAATTTTTAAAGTTTTTCTTTGAGCATATGTGAGAATGTCTATTTTTACATTATATTAAATATTGTTCAAAATGACAAAATTAACATATTGAGGAAAAGGAATGCTTTATAATAACTATCATACTATAATTTGTATTATGAAACAGATTTCATTATCTTTAGGAATTTCTTCAAAGAAAATGCGTTTTCAGTTGATGTTAAATTTTATTATTTGAATGTAATTATTTAAAATCCTTAATAATCATATACCACAAATTATATTGACAATAAATAAATTTTGTTAATTTTAACTTTTGATTTAATTGTCTACAGAATTCAGTGGCGAAACAAAAGGGGCAATGGATGACGCTCAAAAATAAATGTCTATTAAAAAATCATTTTTATCGAGTTTAATAATGTAACAGTAGTTGCTACA
This sequence comes from Nectonema munidae, assembly GCA_030549495.1. Lineage (NCBI taxonomy): Eukaryota > Metazoa > Nematomorpha > Nectonematoida > Nectonematidae > Nectonema > Nectonema munidae. Next base: position 452,916 of record JAUIRK010000708.1, read on the forward strand.
CCTTGACTCTTATTTTGCATACCTATATATATATACCTGAATTATTCAATTTAATTAGGAGAAGCGTGTACAAATTAATATGTTCTTTGAGTGGCAATTGTGCTACCTATTCTATTGCTTATAAGTTAGTCTTAGGCTGTTGGTCCAGCTCTCATAGTTTGATCACTGGAGAAGGCATTCTATCTGTCCACCGATGGAAGATTTTATTTTGCATTAGGGATACCCTATCAATCATGCTTATTTTATAGATTTTAGCAACAGATATGAGCAAGCATATGCGACATTTAGCATCCATTCAAACGATGATCGAATCCAAAAAGATTTCAAGAATTGGACGCCTCTCTCTCGAAACCTACTCTGACAGAGTCACGGTACTCCATTTTCTCCCTCTATTCACTCAATATTTCTTTTCCCCACTTGTCTCCTAGACTAGAACTTTTTTCACTCTTTCCCTATCTCTACATATGTTCAATGTTTTTTCTTTCATGACACACATCACTGTGTCACCTTAATTGCTTATAACCAATTTCTTTCCATCATCTCTTTTTGTACTTACGAAAAATGATTTTAAGGAATTTTATATTAGATCACTTATTCATCTCTGTTTTTTCTACGATGAAATGTGTTAAGCGTGGAACTATATACTATTTTATTAGGTGGAACGCCCCCTCCATGCCACACTACGGTTTAGATATATACCACCTTGCCCCCAATGAACACTTTGTGCATCGACAAAAAGCCCATCTAACACCCTTAAAATTTATAACAAATTTCCAGCGACAAAATTGACCCAAAATGCCCCCAGGAACATAAGACATTTAAAGATTAAAATAAAAATATTTCATATACTCTAACCCAAATCAGCTTCATTATATGCCAAAAAAAACTTTGTTGAAATATTTTAATTTGTATTACTTTTTTTGTAAGAAAATGGGATAACATTTTTTGAATTCAATATAGCAACTTATATAGTTGACCCATACTTTTAGGTATCTTTTGTCAATGATCTTGGAGAGTTGGTTACCTTCTTTTTAGTAAAAATATTGATTTTAACATTTTATTGTGTGTGTGTGGTCTGTGAAAGTTTTTCCCTAAGATAAATGTTTACAAAAGCCACTTTTTAGCACTTGTAAATAGTTTTTAATTCTTTTTTTCAATTTTCTCACGTAAAACATAATCTTTATGCAAATGGTGAGGAAAATGCATTTTAATCAGTTTTCACGCATTCCTTTCAATCAGAAGCATATTTATTCTACTTGATGAAAAATTATATATTGAACATTTTTAGAGAGAGATTTTATACAATATATCAAGAATGAATTATTATTAAGATGGTGAATCAAAAAGTAATTCCACACTGAAGAAATTTTGTATTTCATAGTTTGTTTATATATTTGTTTACTGTGGGAAGGTAGAATAGCTTTATTAGCATTACGCAAATAAAAGTTAGGTTTTTGGTAATTGAAAGAAACCTAAACATTAAAAATTCCAGGAAAGTAAAGAATTTATAAATAAATAAAGATATATTATAGGTATACAAATCATTAGTTTTTAATTGGTTTGCGTTATAAAATAAAAGAGAGGTATGCGCCAACAAATTTGAGTTGAATAAAGATCTTATCATTTTTTTTGTGAAACAATCAAAGAGGAGATGTTTTGATGTCCCCAAATAACTAGACAGTAGTTAATATAAGAAAGAAAAAATGAATTATAAAGTAAAAGCTTGACTTTAGTAGGAAACAAGTTTTTGAATCTTTTTATGATACCAATGACTCGAGATAATTTATTATTTACATACGAAATATGCTGTTTCCATTCCAATTTATTGTCTATTACGACACCCAGAAGATTGGACAATCTCAAATTTCAAATTGATAGGTATTAATTCAGAACACTTGCTATTCCCAAATAGCATTGCTTTAGACTTTTCAAAGTTAATACACATACAGTTGTTCGCTTTGCACCATAAAAAAAGTTTATCAACTTCTTGATTAAAGCAATTAATTTTATTGAAAAACATAACACAAGAAAAAGGGATATTGATAGTTAAATCATCTGCAAAGATAAAAAAACTTCAAATTTATATTGGAAAGAGGTAAGTGAAAAAAGAAAGACATTTTTTCAATAATTTATTTTATAGGACTTCATGGGGAACTGTGTCAAATTCTTTTTTAAAATCAATAAAAAAAGAAAGCACACTTTTATCAGAATCGAAATTATTGATAATGTCATCAATGAAACAGATGAGTAATGATTAAGTACTATGATTTTTACGGAAGCTAAATTGGAAATTATTATTAAAATGATACAACTGTTTAAATATTAGTTTCACCATCTAACCAACCCTACTCACGCCCCAAGTTGTTATTGTAAAACAATTTTTATATGATAAATAGAAAGATTGTAAATATCACTTGAATTATTCGTACTTAATTCACTAATAGCTATAACAAGATCATTATAAGGAATTTTTGAAAATTAAAAGAAGACTTAGGAATATAAGTCAAATAGTCACCATCAGGTTTACTTATTTCCATGTCATTAGCAAACTTTTCACTAAAGTATTGGGACAAGATTTTTGGATCATCAATTATATTTTTATTAATTTTTAACGAAAGAGGTGATTTGCTTGAACTTTTAACACATTTATTAATTTCAACCCAAAGATTTCTGTTGCTAGATGAATTATAAAACTTGGTGAAAAAAAATTTTTTCTTCAACTCCTTTGACATATATTTAATCTTATTTCTTAAAAAAATAAATTCATTTTTCAAAGTATAACTTGGATTGTTTTTAAGTTTTTTAAACATTAAATTTCTTTTCTTTATTAATTTTTAGAGTTGAACATTCATCCACTCATTAATTGGATTTTATAATATAAATGGGAATATTTGTTGAATTCCAGATTTTAGTGTTAATATCTATAAAATGTATGTTGATCATAGATTCTTTTGAAGTACAAATCAGGAGCATTAAAGTAAGGACTAGGAAAACCGCGCCAATTAAGACTCAATATTTTTTTATAAAATCGATAGAATTAATTTTTTTTCTGGTTAAAAATTTATTATTAGATGAAGAAAACTTAAACGAAGCAAGAAACGGTAGATGATCAGAAAAATACTGATGTAAGTTGAAAGCATCACACCGTAAAAATCAAATGGTACAAAAATGTTATCAAGCAAAGAATTACTGGAAGGACGAGTTAGCTGAGTGATTAACGATTTAAATGAATTTGATGGAAGAAGATTCATAAAGTTTTGGACATTCGTATTAGAGTCAATTTTAAATAAATTAAAGTTAAGTCGCCCACTAGAATACTAAATTTTATATCAAAAGGAGGACATGATAAAAAGGAATCAAATTCTGGAAAAACAAATCAATTACAGTATAATTTAATGAAGGTCTACGATAAATATTAGTGATATGGAAACAATTGGAATGATCAAAATGAATAGCTTTGGTAAACACCTGAAAACTCTTTTGTTCTCTTTTTTGAGTGAAAACATTATGTTTTTTTTTGTAAAGATATTAAAATCCTTGGCCCCCCAAAAGAAAATTTTTAAAAAAAAAAAAAAAAAAACATCCCTTTAAATTTAAAAAAAACTTTTTTTCTTTTTTTAAAAAAAATTTTTTTAAAAAAAATTTTATGAGAAGGTTTTTTTTTTTTTTTTTAAAAAAAAAAAAAAAAAACTTTAAAAAAAAAAAATTTGGCTTCCCCCCCTCTTGGCCGCCCCCGGCTTTTTTTTCCCTTCCAATTTAAAAAAAATTTTTTGGAAAATTCTTTATAAAAAATTTTTTTCAATTTTTTCTTAAAAAAATTTTAAAAAATAGAAAAAAAAAAAAAAAAAAAAATAAAAAAAAAAATATTAAAAAAAAAAAAAAAAAATAAAAAAAAAAAAAAAATATAAAGGGTTAAAAAAAAAAAAAAAAAAAAAATTTAAAATTAAAAATAAAAAATTTTAAAATTTAAAATTTAATTATTTTAAAAGAAAAAAAAAAAAAAAAAAAAAAAAAAAAAAAAAAAAAAAAAAAAAAAAAAAAGAAAAAAATAAAAAATAAATAATATTTTATATTTTTTTAAAAATAAAAAATTATTTAAAAAAAAAAAAAAACCTCCCAAAAAAAAAATAAAATATAATTTTAAAAATTTAAAAAATTTTTTTGAATGGGGGAAAGAAAAACATCACTAAAAAAAAAAACATAAAATACAAGATTTAAATCTTTTCCAAGCAGACTTTATATCCTGTGTTCTAATGAATCTTCAACACTTCATATGTTGTTTAAAACTTCGTCTAAATAATAAATTTGCTTGACTCTTTCTATTACTGTATCCTTTACCACTATTCTATCTTCCTTAAAATTTAGTGGATGTACATTTTAAATTTGAAACTTTAGACAAACTACCTTTGATATTAGAAAATCTATTGTGTAGCCAGCCACTTATTACAGCTTACACAAAAAATAACTCTGGACTCTTTTGCCACAAACTCCACAAGGATCTATATGTAAATTTACGACTTCTGCCTTCAAATTATCGCCCATCTTTCACCCATTTAGTTTTATGCATGTTTATTTTTAATCCTTTTTTCTCTATCGTTTCTTTCCAAATACATACTATATCGTCGGCATATATCTTCAAGAATTTCTTTTTTCTTAAGAACTCAAATATTTAGCCTTGATGTGTTAACCTACTTGTATTTCACACTTACTAGAAATAGAGTTATCTATTTTGATATACTGTCTTTACTTTCATATAAACTCATAACTGCTCTAACCAATCTGTCATTAACGTCTTTTTTTTCTCAACGACCACTCAATTAAGCTCCCGGGAAACAGAGTAAAAGGCTTTTTATCAATCACGTATGAAGATAGCATCATTAGTTCCTTTGCCTTTTGTGAATCCAAATTGTATTTTGCTTGTGTCGACTGTTTGATTTAACCGATTTAATAGAACCCTTTCTACAATCTTCTTAACGTGTTCTAGAAGTTTTACTGTTCTATAATTTGAGCATTTTGTTATGTCACATTTTCCTTTAAATAACGGTATGATTAAACTTTTCTTTCCAGCAATCTGGAATAGAACTCATGTCAAAAATTCTTTGGATTGTACTTCTCAGAATATTACAAATTTTATCCTTAAACAGTTTAAGCATTTCTAAAGATCATTTACTACTAGATACCCAGAAGATTTTTTGGTTTGATTTCATCAAAAGTTTGGCTTACTTCCTCAATAGTTACTGCTTTACACACAGTGTCCTTTAACCTCACCTACTACTTCTAAATTTTCTATACTGCTTTCTTTATTAGCGTATAACATTATGATATGATAAACAAGTTATAAGATGAAAAGTCCTACTACTAATGATTTCAAATAAAAAAATAATTTTATTTTGTAGCATTTTTTATTTTTCTTTTTTTTTACTAAAACTCTTTCTTTTTCTTCGAGAATGAGATTGAATCTTTTCTTTTTTCTTCAATATTCAACCACACGATTTGACGTTAGTATGCGATATGCGCATGATCGCTCTTTTCTGACCCTACAGAGAAAAGGAATATGTCTAATATATTGTTATGTGCTGACATTGGGATAAAATTTTTGTGCCTAATCTCACTGCTCTTACCTCCTTGATAGAAATTTCTGGCTGGGCTATTGCATATATACAACCCGGTCGCCAGACTCCAGTATAGAAGGGGCAAACTTATTTTAATGGGGCCAGAACTGCAAGATAGTCTATATATTTATATGTGTGTAATATAATGTATAAAATAAATACTCTTGTTTTTGTTTTGAAATTTTTAGCTATAATCAATGTATCAGATAAAAATTCGAATTGGAAAAAATGCATATATATATATATAATATATTGCTTGAAGTTTGATATTTTTGCTTTCAGGTCTTGGAAAATATGTTGCACTGTGCAGATTTAGGAAATCCAGCAAAGAAACTCTATCTTTACAAACTCTGGATTCCACGAGTGATGAATGAATACTTCAATCAAGGAGATATAGAGCGTAAATTGGGTGTAGAAATCTCTCCCATGTGTGACAGAAAATCTGCAAAAATTGAAAAATCTCAAGTATGTCTTCCAATTATCCTTGTTCATGTGTTTTCATTTTTTCTGGAAACAAATCCAATTTCGTCATTCAGATTTTATAATTAGTAAAAGTTTACAGATAATATTAATCTAATAATAATATTTATTTATAGAGAAGATTGCTACATTCATGTTGAAACACGTGAAATAGGGTAAATAAACAAATCAAAAAAATTTATATGACACCTCGATGATCCGCAGGAATAAAAGTTTCGTTAGGATGAGCAACATCCAGAAGAGTTGAATGGGTAAATTGAAGTTTCTTTGAATAAACTCCTTTACTTATTAAGACGAAATGAAAGGAAAAAAAAATTATATTTTTAATTAAACTTGAATATTTGATTCTATACACGAGAAAATTAAAAGGTAACAATCGTAGTTTTTCATATAAAGCTTCTAGTTGTTGCTTTTTGAAATGTAAAATGCTTAAGTTTGTGAACCGGTTCAGGATCTTTCAAAACCGGTCGTAGTGATTGTGTTCATTCCGGTCCTTAATTTCTTATATCCGCTCCTAACTGGTGCGTAGATATTATAGCCCAATATTGTTATGTTTGATAAAATTTTGTTCGGCCAAATATCTGTTTGGTAAAATTATAGGTCGGCCAGATGTCCGTTTGTTAAAATGTTTTTTCTGCAAAATGTCCCTTAGCCAAATGTCTTTCCGTCCAGTGTTTTTCGGCCAAATATCCAGCCACGTTGAAATTATTTATTTGTTATGGCCTATTTTGCAAAAGTTATTAAAGAGTACGCAAACTATTTAATCTGATTGGATAAAAATATTTGATTAATTTTTTAACCAATCAAATTACGCTTAAATCGAACGAATTATGTTGAAAAAATTTTTATTATTGAAATGAACTGCGCATAATGTCTCTCATTTGAGTGTCTAAAATTCAATCATGTTCACCAATTCCCATATATTATATTCAATATATGCCCAGCATCGTGAGTTACCAGGTATACATAGTTCCTTTTTAACATTCAGGTCTCCTTCATCGATTACATTGTTCAACCTCTGTGGCAGGCATGGGTGGAGTTGATCAATTCGGACTGTTACGACATGATCCTTTCAAATCTCTACTCCAATCGTCAATACTTCTTCACTCAGTCCACCCTGCCTCCTAAATCAAAACTGCCACTAATGAATCTGGAAAGTGCTTCCTGAATTTCACATTCCTTTCGTTATCAAAAACTCCATCTCATTTTTCCCAATCAATACCCTCTCCCCCTGGAAGAGAAAGAAAACACGATCTTTGTTTACAAATTAAGGATAGGATGCCAGCATTCTCATGAGAATGTTTCTTGGCAAAATGGAAGAAAAGATAGAAATGATATATTAACTTCCCCTTCTTTACTCATCATATACTTCTCAAAAATAAAATAAATTGGATTTATTTGACTTAGACTTCCTTAAACAACGGCATAAGCCAAAAAATACCCCTCTTCACATATGTCTTATTTGCTTACTGCGTTGGAAAATAAAGTGTGCTGATGAAAATTGTTCACGATAATAATAATAATAATAATTTATTGTCTTTTTTATTTTTCCTTTTAAATTAATTTTCTGTGATAGAGATAACAGATGAAAACATTTTTCGACAATTTCCCATCATTACTTTTATTACAACAGTGTCGAAAAAAGACTTATTTTAATTTCTTACTCTTCAAGATAAAAATAAAATAAGTACTTTTTATTTTTACTTTTTTCTTTCTTAAGCTCTGTAATGTTGGTAAACATATTTCTTTTCAAAAAACTAAAATTTTGCCAACAAGTTTCGTTTAAGCCGTTATCGACCAGAATAATCAGACGATATCTAATGCAAAACAGAAGATTTGTATTTAAAAGCATTAATAAACGCAGACGATTCACATTTTTGTAAAGTCGACTGTGGTCGATAACCGGTTAAACAAGATTATGCCATATCAATTGGTGTATGTACCTTCGGGGAGCTAATGATTATGGCTCGAAACAAATCATTAGATGTAACGCTCTGGTAAAGAATATCGAAAGATTTTTGGTATTTATGAACAAATTCTTTGACAGATGTGACCATTTACAAAAATAAAAAATAAGAGAAGTTATATATATGAAAATTATGGACACTTTATTAAGAGAATTTCACAACCGGTTTCGAAGTATTAACTTATTTGACGACTGGTAAATATAATGACTTCTTGGGTGTAAGAGTTTCCTGATTAGGATGTTTTGATTTTTGATATTTTGATTGTGAATTTCTGCATTATTCATTTTTTTTTGTAGTTGTAGTAATGACTGCAAAATGCATATGGGTAAATATCCCATCAACAAAAATCTGCTTAGGGATGATGACTTTATGAGAGTTTACCCCACCAGCCAATTTATAACCAACAACTTGAAATAATATGAGTAGAAGAGGCAAAATATAACTCTAAATGATTTTAATTTGTGTTTGTGCTTTTGATATCAGTTTAGTGCACAGATATCGCAAAATATTTTACCAATTCACTTTTTATTCAATCGAAGATTCATTGAGCATTCTCCAATTTACATTTGTTCTATTTCCTGTAAAAATGCCATGTAAGCTCTTTCTCTTTAATCTCCATTTCATCGTAATCAAATCTTACAATTATTTGTGCATTTCTTTTCAAAATATTCCTCGTAAATTTCATAAAAAAATTACACCAGTCAGTAATACTATAAAAATTTCGTTAACTTAGCTCAATATCACTCTGAGATATGTTTTTTATGCACTAGAGACAGGTCGAACTAAACACAATCCAACGTTGGTTGGTATGCTTGCAGAAATGCTAATGCAGGGATTGTTGAAGGATAACAGTTCTTAGGCTGAAATAAGTAGAGAAAATGAAGAGGGAGGAAGTAGAATATAAAGGAAAAACAATTGGGTGTAGTTATGTATGTGTGGTGGTAACAGGTTTGCTGTAGTCGGGATTAAGTCTTTATGGATGGAGAGAAGAAGTTCGATTTTATTGATCAAGAGAGAAATGTAATGAATTATGTTTGGATTTTGTGAAAAATTAAGTTGTGATGAAGCTCGTTCATTGAAATGTAGTTGACATTTTTAGATAAATTTCGTTCTTTCTATGGAAAATATATGAATAACGCTTTCAATATGAGGACAGGTGAACCTACAGAAGTTTAAAATTGTAAAAATATGTGTAACAACTAGGACAGTGTGAAGAAAATTATATTGCGAGAAAGAAATGATATTTTTTGGTTAACTATGAAATGAAATAGTAAAGTGGATGTGTAGTTCGAGTGTAGCCATTCGATTTTTTACTATGAAAATGGATTTCGGAAAGGTGTTTTGTGATATGCTGTGTTTTTGGGGGTGTATATTTAGATAAGTTATCCACTAAAAAGTTTTCAAATGAAGTGGAGTGAGCAGGACACCACAATATTCTTATTGAGAAAGAGTTGAGCTTAGTGAGTTTATTATCTAGGCTTTGCCAAGATATGCTTTGGTTATGTTTTTGTCAGTCTTTAAAGAAGGCTGCATGTTTAAAATTAGATCTAAATTGAATTAAATGATCAATAATGTAGCAGCATGAGGTATTAAGAAAACTCTTTTTCAAGTTTTTATTTAGGGTTTGTGTAAATAAAGGTATTTTTGAATTGTGATATTGAATTCTGCAAAAATACGCAGCAGCTTTTGCGTGATTTAACGACTTTGAGCGATCAGTAAAGAGTGAGAGTTGGTGTTGTGAATTTGTGTCTGATGAAATTGAGTGGTAAGTATTTGTGATTACGGGCGTAATAGAGAGTCGTTTTGGAAGGATGAGTAAATGTGTATCGGTCCGTTAAACGTAATACTTGGTAGTGTTTGAGTTGTGTGGTATACATTGCTCAAGATGGGAGTTAAAGTAAAAAAGTGATGAGTTGTAAGAGTATTGTTTTATAAAATCGTGTGCTGATGGCGTAGAATGGCAAGTGTTGAGGTATTTTTCAATAATTTTTTCTTCAGATTTAAGTGTAGATTTGGTAAATATCCCATAGAGCTGGGCGCTTTGCATCAGGAAATCTTGCAGCGCCCTTCTTGGAGGAAGCATGAATTTACGTATAGACTGCTTGACGGTTTGGACTAATTGTTTGACTGCTCCATTTGTAAGCTGCATGGTAGGACGCTCTCCTGTGAGATGATTTATCCCAGAATCTTTGCACCAGGACAGGAACTCTTCAAACATGAAAATATTAGCATTGACTGTAATCAGTGTATGCGATACCCAAAATGGGTAAAATCCCCTGCCATCTGGTTGACCGTTGCCTTAGAAGTAATCGCCTGCGTCTGAGACACACATGGGTATTTGGAAGATGCATAACTTGGACAAGCTAGTAGAATTCACAGAAGTTAACATGATCTAATTGTAGTCACTACATTGCTTTTCGGGTAGCATCCATTGGTGAATTGGAAGCTTAGATGGCTTCTTCTGGTGCTCTCAGCACAAAACACAGCTCTGGCATGTGGCTTTAATATTATCTGCAATGTTCGGCCAGTACAAGTGCTGGCCAGTTGCTTCATGCGTTCGATTCCGAAGTTCCCAATGTGCAGCTAATCCAGTACGTTACGGCGCATGACAGTTGGAACCAAGACAAGACATCCCTTGCAGCCAGCGAGTCGGCAACTTGTCTGAAGTGTTGCATTTCACTACTTTCGTCGGTTTTTTGGAAGTCATCCTTCGTGTGTACACCGTATGACCGTAAAGATCCCCTATTTTGCATGACATGATCCTTCAGCTGTCGGATCACCGTAACAAAGTAGTCTACCCCAACGTAGATATTTACCTTCTTTTGCCTCTATAGCACAGCCTTCTTGATTTGAACCAATGGCGTAGCGCATTCTTTAAACTGGACCGCTTCCCAGCTTCCTTTGGCAATTCTTAATAACTTGGTCCTCCAGCATCGCAAATGAAACTGGAATTGCTTTTCAGAAGATCGGTTTGGCGTTTGGTTTGAGCTCTATCTCTGTTTTAGGTAGCTAAACACGACGTAGCATGGTTGCGTAGAATGCAAGACTTCGTACGCCTAAATCTTGAATTGGTTGGTACCAACCCTGCCCTGGAGATTGAGGTCATTGGTAACCGTGTAAGTAATGTCAGCATACTCTTCGGTTACTGGTACCGTGGTCCTTGCGATGAAACTCTCCTGAGTCGACAGGCTGTGCTTGCTGTCGAATTTTTATTTGAGCATCGACTTGTCCAATGTAGGTTTTAGCAAGTCGTCTCACTGCCGTTTTGTAAAATTTACACTTCCTCATGGTATCGATCTTCATGATGCATCGTTGATTCAAGATATCGACAAGAATTTCTAGCTTCGGTAGACTCGGTTGGGTTGTAGAAATGACTGCAAAAATGAGTTTCAACTGCTCCTCCCACACATAGATTACTGATGCCTCTTAGTGTTGCAAAAGTTGCAGATCTTTGAACGACATTCGTTGTACTTGTTATCTGGTTTGCCGATTCGGTAATAGATAACTGCCCTTTTCCGTATCACTTTGCTTCGTTTTGAGTTGCTGAATCTTCCGATTTACCTTGTTAACTGCCTTGGACTTGGATCGATCCTTAGTGACTTTAGAGGCATCTTCAGTTTCCATGACGAATTCGATAGCGAGAGCAAAGTTCACCTTGTCATCATTCATTTTGAACACGGCCTTCAGGACTGCTTTGTTGTTGACATAGCAGATAAACTGTATACTTGGGGCTTCATCTTGTGAGTCCTTGATTGAAGATAAGTTGGAAGTTATCGCGTCTTGACGTATATGGGCTGCTAGTTCTGGGAAGGTTTCGCAGGGCTTACGCTGCATGTCTCTCCATAATTAGAAACATTCACGGAAGATCAATCACTTGGGATCAAATTGATATTTCATTAAGTTGAAGATCTCGTCCAGTGATAGTTCATTGTTGTCTTTGGAATAAGACTGCTAGTGAAATGTGGTTGATGACACTTAAAAGTGTCACAAGTCTATTTTGGATGTAGTAGAGGGTCCAAGATTTTGAGAAATTTATTTTATCATATTTAAAAAAAGTTTTTTATTTTTACATATGTTTTGCAGTACATAATCCCCTAGTCCAGTGGTTCTCAACTCATTTTAGGCCGTGGACCAGTATATAAATTAAAAAATATTGTGGACCATTTTATATCTGAGTAAGTTTTATTTTAAAATTTTATTTTGATTATTTGACAAATATAATATTTAAAATCGTGCAAATTGCAAAGTATAGGTAATAACTTTTGTAACATCGTATGAGGTAGCAAAATATGAACAGAAAGTTTGATATTTTTTGATTTTTTAAAGAATATTTTTCGATTCTTTGATTACAGAATTTTATTTTGATTATTTGATAAAATATATTATATAGGTTGGAGATGAACCAACGTAGTATACAGGTATAATGTATATAGGTAATAACTTATGTAGCATCGTCTCCCCGAATGAGGTATATCAAATCTTACATCTAGCAGAATGTGAACATAAAATTGAACATTGTCTCTCTAGTCATTAGTACATGGAAAAGAAATCATCGTAGTATACAGGTTGGAGATGAAACATGGTAGTATACAGGTTGGAGATGAATCATCGTAGTATACAGGTTGGAGATGAATCATTGTAGTATACAGGTTGGAGGTGAATTATCGTAGAATACAGGTTGGAGAAGAATCATTATAATATACAGGTTGGAAATAACATGCAAGTTGTCTACCCGCGTTCAACCGTACAGGTTATGAGAATATATATATATATATCCATTATGATTATTAGTCATTTTTCCTTGTAACCAGATTTTTGGATTCTCTTCTCACTAACCATCATTTCGATGTTAGGAATTGTGCTTGATAATGCGCAACGAATAACACTTTCCCCTGCAAGTCGATTCCTCTGTTTTGACTTAATGTGCACTTAAGCATCTTTGCATCCATAAGCTAACCCTCTCAACTCCCCAAGGAGGATGTCTTTCTGATATCCTCTGGCTAGTTCTCATAGACCCGCTTCTCGATCTAATCTATACCAACACTGATTTCTCCCAATGTTTTTCAGACGACATATTATTCACCTTCACCAGTAACTCTCAACAAGAAAACCTCACGAAATCCTCTTCATTTCTACTAAGGCTACAAGAAAGAGCAAACACACATAAGATATTCTTTAACTCCAGCAAAACCAACCTCATTAACTTCACACGCAGGCACATAGAACATTTACCCTTTCATTTAAATACCTCTACTTCTATAACTGCCTCAAAGACAATCAAATATCTAGGACTAAACCTTCAGTCCAACCTAGAATTTTCAATTCACTTTAAAAAAATATACCAAAAACTCTCGGTCACCCTTTTTTCACTTAAAAGTGTTATCTCTTATAAATGGGGCCTCCGTCCCAAACACACCAAATACATATACTCATCCTTAAACCTACCAGTAATTCAATACGGAATTCTTTCCTGGGGCATCTCCTTAAAACACCCCACAACCATCCATTTTCCTAACAAGATACACCGTCTCTGCCTACTTTGCATCACCAAAGCATATCGTACTACTTCCACACAATGTCTAGAAATTCTAACTAACACCTAACCATTACAACTTCAACTTAAAAAAAACTATTATTAAGCGCTTCATCTTGACATATAACAACTTAATTCCTCCATTTCATCCGATCACACCCCACCACAATACTCATCCTACTCTTTCTACTCACATCTATTTGCAAAATACGCACCAAATATTGCTAACTACCTAGTTCATCCCTCGTTACACCCATCTCTTTTAACTCACCCATCTGCACAAAATCCATTCAAATCATCTATATGCAAAAACAAATTTTTTGCAAAACAATCAATTTCATACCTTCGCTCTACCTCTTCATCAACATCCTTACGTATCTTCACAGACGCCTCAAAGAAATCCCTAAGTACCTCCTTTGCTTACGCCTTCTTCAAAGGCTCTTCCACTCGCCCCTTTTACATCCATCGCTCCCGACTAAATCCTCTACTCTCAATCTTCGAATGCGAGATCTTTAGCCTTTTACACGCCTGCACTACGATCACTAACGACATTAACCACCTCCTTCCCCACTTTACTACCATCCATTTCTATACCGATGCACAAAACATAATCCACGATCTCTCTCTATCCCACAACATCCCCTTTCCCTCCTTTAAACTCGCCTCCTCCCTAATCAATCCTACAAAACATTTCCACATACACCTATGTTGGTGCTAGCTCACCTAAACATACCAGAAAACTCCCTCGTAGACTACTTAACATAAAACTTACACCTAACCTCCCACATCCCTCTCAACTCCCTACCTCTCAAAACCTTTTTAACGCACATTCACTTATCCTCTCTAGAAGAATGGCAGGTGTCCAATATCTTCATCTCAAAATGCACTGATCTCTTCTTTACCACACATCAGCACAATTCACACAACTTTCAAAAACAAAAAATTTACACCACCTCGTTCAACCATTCGTTGGCTATCAGGCCACTGCCCATGCAAAGCATATCTCTTCTGAATTAAAGTAAGCGAAAATCCATACTGTCGTTTCGGATGCGACACAATAGAAACGCCATACCATCTCATCTTCACATGTCAAATCTTCTCTTATCATCGCCAAGATCTTTTATTTCACTGCCTTTCTTTACTTAATAGATCTCCAACAACACTCTCAGATCTTCTATTACACCCAACACTACTAAAATCCTTAGCAACACTCATTGACACCATTGAAACAACTCTCACCACCGTTGATAACCCTATAACAAACTAATCTGCCTTTCCTTTCTATTTTTAGAATAACATCTGTAACTCCTCCCTATCTCTACCAACATCTGCATCCTCCTTAACCTACTCTCAAGCTTACGCAAGCATATCAGCACACGCTGGAAAGTGCTTTGAAATCTACCTACCTACCTACCTACCTACCTACCTACTTATGTATACGAATGAAAATTTTCTTTTATCTAAGCTACATTACTTTTATTTTTAATAAAATGTTTTCATTTTATTGCTTTTTTATACCTAAGGTGAATTATCACACTAAACTAACTACAAAACGTGAATTATTCACTAACACGCTACCCCTCGATCTCAATCTAAAGAAAACGCTTCTTAAAAATTACCTAATAACTTTCTGCTCTACACCTTCACCACATCTTTTCACCAATCTATACACAACCCAAACATCCCAATCACTGCAGTACTACAATTTCTTATTAATTCAGTTTACTCCTAACAAAACACCTTATCCTCCTCCTTAAACTACTAACATCTGTCATCATAGATATCTTGCGATAAACTCTATAGCTCACCAACGTACAACAAATACTATCAGCTCGCTTTCAATTTTCACTGACGGTTCCATATCACAACATCGCTCTTCAGCTGCATGGGCATTCTTCCTACAAAACACAAAAAAACCATTCCTTATCCAACACACAAATCTAGATCCAGTAATCATTGCACACGAAACAGAAATTCACGCAGTATTACAAATACTGAGTATAAATACATAAATACTTTAAGTATTTATGCAACATACTCCTTAATAACCTAACTTCCTTTTCTATCTCCTTCAAATTTATCACTTTTTTCACAGATTCGCAAAAATTTAATAAATGACCTAAAACTTGAAAACAAAATCTCACACTCAACTTATAGTTTAGCAAGCAAACTTATTCATCTATCTAATCACTTTGAATTAAAAATCGTCTGGTGCCTAGCTCATTCCAGCTGTTTCGAAAACTACCTGTCGATTACGTTGCAAATTCAAAAATATCCGATTCACAGATTCTACCCCTATTTTCTCTACCCATCTCCACATTTACAAACACAATAATTAACTCTACACTACTGCAGTGACAACAATCTATTGACTCAACCATCACATCACTTCCAACATCTATGCCATTATCACAACTCATTTTAAACAAACAGTTTCACTCACTCCCTCGGAACATCATTCGCTGGCTCTCATCCCATTGCCCTTGTAATGCATACTTCTTCAAATTCAAACTTCACTCAAACCCCTTTTGTCATTTTAGCTGTTCGTACATTGAAATACCTATACATATTCTCCTTTATTGTCCAATTTTTCATTCTCACAGACACCAACTCCTTGAAAAAAGCCGCTACTTTTTTAAAGATATTCCATCCTCTCTGCATGATCTTCTACAACACCCATTACTCATCAAATATCTCTCTCTTCTCATAACCACAATCGAACCAATACTCTCTGCAAACCAAATACTCAATCCTCCCCCAAATATCCAATAACAATAAGCCATTATTATCACTAACCCATACATTCTACAAAACAGTCTAGTGTTTACAGCCATAAAAATTTTCCAAATTTTCTTTTCTATTTCAGAAAGACCCACAAAGACTAAACTTACACTTTGAAGACTAAATTCCAGCAGACTTGCAAGCATATCAGCTCCAGCTGGAAAGTGCTTAGAAATCTCCATACCCTACCTACCTACCTACCTACCTAAGGTGAATTAAAAATAATCTAGATATCAAAATTATAAATCAAAATAGAAATCAACTCTATGATAACAATAAATTATTTTTTGTGTTAAAATTTTTCTTTATATTTTATTTTTTCGTCTATTGTTCACAATATGTTCCATCTTTTGTCTCTTTTTTTTGGACCCTTTTACATTAAAAATAAATGATATCAAAAATTGAAAATCAACTTTTTTACAGTTGATCCCTTTTATACTTTTAGTTCTACTCAGGAATTAATATTTTATACAAAGTACTTCTCTATTCATATTTATACTCATGCCTAAGGAAATTGTATTTCGTGATATAATCTATTTTTGTCTTTACCTAGTTTTAGAGAATTTTTTTTATTTTAGTTTTAAATTAAGATTTTTGAATATTTGTATTTATAATTTATATAATATTTTTTGTTTGTGTTTATTTTCTTTTCTTTTGATGTTTCCTTCTAGTCTTTTGAATATTTTTCATTTTATTTATGTTTTAGTTCTAAGATCTTTTATTCTAAATGTTATCATTCATTGTTTTTCTTCTCATTATTTAATATTTATTTTATCTCACTTACCAATGTTCTTGGCTTTAATTTACTATTATGTTTATGATAATGCCGCTGAATTGAAAACCAAGAAGAAAGAAAATAATATGCTTTATGTAAAAGAATTTGAACAAAAAACGCATACTCGTTTTTCTAAGCATAGAAGAGTGTCCTGGCCTATTGCTTCTCAGAGATTTAAAGCTAAAAAGGTAATTAAATTTTTATAATATAGCTTTACTTCATCAATAGTTTTAAATGCCATTGAAATTTCCAAAGATTTTATACTGAATTTTATTTTAAAAATTATTATTTGATATTTTTCCTTAACCATTAAGTTTAAATCAAAATTAATATAGAAATGTCAAATATTTTTAATTTTGTATAGTTTGTCTTTAAAAATATTAAATTTATTTAGGGTATTTTTAGATAAGTTTTAGCTCAGTTCTTATTTTTATCATTTGTCGTATTTACCCTTTAAAGTTCTCATTCTCTAGAAATGAGGTTTACTTTGAGGTTGAGCACACGTACTGTTTTGGGACACGACAGTTCCGTTTTTATCATGTATTTTGAATGATCTTTTTAAATGTCCTGTTTTTATTATTGGTTTTTTATTTTCTTTATCTATTATTTTGTTATCTTTCTTAAATAAAAAAAGAATTTTGAATAAGTTTAAACTTTCAAAGACCAAAATTTATTGCGTAAAGTTACTTCACCAGAAAAAAATATATTTATGCTTAGCCAAATTTTTAAAAATTTTTATATTAAAAAAGTTTTGCGTTATTATTTTTACGTATGCATGAAATTTATTTTATTATAATGCTATTTATAACATATATATATATATAAGTTTATTTTTAACCCATTTACGGCCAATGTTCTTATTTTGGAACATAATTAATTTCATCTTCGTCTGCTTTTTCAATAACTTTGAATATAAATCGTCTGCGTTTTTTTAGATATCGTCTGCTTTGCTTGGCCTTAAATGGGTTAATTTACCTTCAACTAAACTTACAAAAAAGTATGGTAAGCCTAGGTTTAATCCGTACTTTTCGAACATTCTATTTAATTTTCTGTTGTAAGAATTTTTGTTTTTCCATAATATTTTCAAAGTTAATGAAGCTAAGCATTCGCCAATTTACCATGTTGCAATTCAGAGTACTGCCGACTGCAAAAAACTTTTTCTCATGTTTAATTTTATTAATTTACGACAGTTTTATGAAGCGTTCTTCACACAGGAATCTAACTAATAAGCACACATTAAATGTTTGGAATTCATGCAAGCTTAGTAATGCACATTGTGAGGGGCGACTTCCATACTTAAACCGTTAAGGACCAGTGGGACAATAGTGTCACAAGAAATGAAATATAAATTTGCAATTGGAAAAAAATACGATTAGTGTTAAAAATTCTAGAACAGCTTTAAATTGCTACACAAAACGTAAAAATGATGTTTTGGGCGCCACCCAGCTATCACCTAAAACGTCAAGCTTGATAAAGGAAAAACACTCATAAAAACCCTCAATTTTCAATGAGCCTTGCTGTTTCTTACAAAGCATGTCAGAAGTTCTCCATTTGAGGCGAATCTGTCTCGATAATGTTTTCTTTGGAACGGAAAGAATCTAGAAATAAGGTAGATGTTTTGCAATTTTTTATTTTTAAAAAATTTAAATACCTTTGTTATTTTTTTATTCCAAGGAAAACTTCCTTCAATACACAAGGAAATTCCTAGTAAGTGTTTAGTTTACTAGCGTGAGCCATGAAATGGGATAAATCCTCATCACACTGCAGTGTGAAGCATACAGTCATGGCCTACGTTACGGTTCGAAAATAAATTTCGTATTTTCAAACTTCTCTTTTTTTCGAACCGTAAAATTGAATCGGAATAAAGAAATGCGATATTTAAAAAACGTATCCAAATTTTGGGGGTAAAAAATCGAAATGTAATAATTAAACATGATCAAAAAGATTTAATTGATGTTTTTTACTTTGCGAATAAATACCTTCAATATTCTTTACTATAATCACTTCCAATTATTATTATATTTTTATTTTTATATATCATTCATTTAAAGAAACGATTTAAGGAAGTTAATTTGAAATAATATAGTTAGTTAAGAAAAATTCAAAAACATCAAATTCGATATGTATATAATGTTGAATAACAAATTCAAGTAAAATTGGATAAATTTATCACTTAAGCTATAAATCGTTCAGAAGAGGAACTAGTTCCGAATAGAGTTGTTGATTCTGAAGATTTATCAATAGACTCCGACCCCTAACCTTTGACTTTTTAACATTAAATATCCTATATACACTGGAACATAGATAACGGCAATTTCCTATATAAATGATATACACACACAAAATAATAGGAAAGCAAAAAGCGCTGCTTGATTCGAATTTGCACGATGGGTAGTGCGGATTTTGCTATAGGCCATTGACCTAGGCCTTTTTATGCTAAAGGATCCCCTAACTCTAATTAACTGAGAGATCAGTAATGTTGTTTTTAGCATTAGTGGTGCTAAATTTATTAGTTACGGACGACTACTAGAATATGGAAATTGTTCATTTACTGAATAAGTGTGTTTCATAATTTTTTAAATTTAATTAGTTTCATTTTAAAATTTAAAAAAGTAAAGTTGACTGAGTTGTAGTAATTTTAAGTACAGTTGAGGTTACTATTATTTTCTTTGTTATATTAACTAGTTTTTTTATCATTGTAGTTTATTTAGAAGTACTTCTTTTTTTAATAATAATTTATTTACCAAAAGTCAAAACTATGATTAATAATTGTTCTCAACTTTTTACTAATTTTAGTCGTAAGTAGCACTTTACTGATTTATTACTGGATTTTTGGACAAGAGCCTTTACATCACTGATGTCCCACTTTTATTGAGCTACGAGGAAAAGAGACTTGATGGGGGATCGAACCCAAGACTTTGAGTTACGAAACCCAGTATCTAACCAACTATAGTTAGAATGTGTAGCTAAGCTTTTTACGAATTTAATTGTTAGGTATATTAAAGCGTTGAGAAACCGAAATAATTCATTAGTGAAAATTTGGACAGCTAATTTTTTTGTCAGTGTTGGTAATATTACCCAACTTGTGTTTTTTGTAATTTTATATAAAACATCGTTATGTTTTTTTTGGAAATTCTGCTTTTTTTTTTATCCATTTTTTGCTTTTTTATTCTTACTTGCATAAATTGTATCCATGTTTGCTTCTTTTTTCTCTCTTGCATACAAATGAATATGTATAATCATCTAACATTTGAAGTAATTCCTTTGTGAACAATGAATAAAAAAACATCAATAATATTCATCGGTTCACTATAAAAATGAGGAAAATTCATAGGTTATAACTCTTGATTCAATTAACTTTCTGTCTTTCGTTCACTTCATTTTTTTTCAGAAGACACAACTTTCTTTTCTTTTCTCCAACAACCAACCATTTGAACTCTTATTGATTACCAGATAAATGATTGACATATGCATCGTTCTCCTCTCCATATTCCTCGTCAGAGAGAACGCTTATTGCATCAGTTGGTGCGGTTGAATGTAAATTTCACTGTTGCTTATTTCGTCTTCAATGTATTCCATTATGTTATTCAAAGTGTCCTCGTGAAAAAATTTCTGCAAATGGGAAATTTATTTTTGAATGACCTTTGTAAGTTTTGTTTTTAGCCACACAATGACCACAGAGGAAATGCCAACATGGTCAAAGTGTGCATGTTACAAAAGTTATCTGAGACTAAAGATACTTGGTTTTTTCGAAATATAATATTCATTGAAATGGGATATTACAAACCTTAATCTTATTAGTTTTTTTCTTCCTAACTATTGTAGTTTAACATATAAAAGTTATATATATATATATCCTCCGTAACTAATTGGAAACATATATATAAGTCGTATGCGATTCTTCATAAATCATGTGATCTACCACTTATAGCAAAGAAGGGGAATCAAAATTAGACATTTTGTAATAGAGTATTATTTATACAAAAGTTAACAGGGAGTAGAGAAAAGACTCAAAATGGTACACTATTCGTGAACTCTTCCTATTTTTTATACTCCTACTTTTTATACTATATTGGAGTTTTACTCCAATGCATTTTTGTTTTGAAGGTTATTTCGCCTACTAACATATACAAAGCCAACATTAAAATGATCACTTATGTTTATAGAACAGACTTAATTTTTCTCAAAAGAAATTAGTATATAAAAAAGGTAAAAAATTTCTTGAAAAAAGCTTTATTTTAGATTAAGATTAGGGAAAAGTAAAATTAGTCAAAAACACAGCATTGTAATTTTCAATTATAATTAAAAAATTATGAAGATACAACACATGTTTTTGGCACATTTTTCACATAAATACATTGTATGAGATGCATGGCAGTTAGAAACACTTCCATGCGGTTCTTTTCTAGGTTTTGCACGTAAACGTCATGACAATATCATCATCGTGTAGACGTAAATCGTTCTATTGGATCTTGTTCAATTCCATAGAAACTTATAATAAGATCTCTTGTTAGACGGTCAAGTGTGTAAAGGGAGCATTGCACTTTGCTCGCATTGATAGTTAATTCACTTAACTTCAATGACAAATCTGTGATAAAGTGCTCTCTACCACTTTTGCGAGTTGAAGGAAACAACTCTGGGCAGTTGTACTTTTGTATAATCGAGCTATTGTGAGCGTGAATATCCTCCAGATAATTACAAAATGTCTGTAAAGGCCATTTCCTTGAGGGTTTATGTGTTTAACTCTCTCAGCATTCTATTAATAACGTCTAAATGGGATTTAAATTTGTTATATTCTATAAATGTCTCAGACGTACATTTTTCACCTACCAAATTTATCATACTCAAATGCTTGAAGACAAGGCGTATACAAGTGTGAAGTTACTTCTGGCATGTTTTGTAGAAATGTATGCTGTCAAAGAAGCATACTGAGTATAAAGAAACTAACTTTCATGTTCAACTAACTAACTTTTTCAAATGTTGAGCTCTAATAATATAATTTAGAGGCATGAATGTGTGATAACAGTTTCACATGTGTAATCATTTAACTTTGGCGATTTACAAAGATCGCGCGAATTTTAAAAATATTAAAAGTCAACCATTTTAATTGCAGTTGTTGTTGTGATTATAAGACAGTGGAGACGGTTAATGAAAAAGTAGTAGTAGAAGGAATATAATTGGAAGAAGTTTATCAATTTTATTATTTAGGAAAGATTTTCAAAGGCAGTGTAGGGAATTCAGTAGAGCATATAATAAGACTAGCTTGGAATAAATTTAAATCTTTAAGCAGTATTACAGAGTTTTTTTTTAGATCAGGTTGGTATATAGTGCTCAAAGTTGGGCATTGCAAGGAGTTGAGAAAAGTAGAGTAAATACAACAGAAATGAGAATGCTCGGAATGCTTTGTGCTTTTTGTTTATTAAAATGCAGAATAAGAAATTTATGTCAATAATAAATAATATTTTAGGTAAGCAGAGGCTAAGATGCTTTGGCCATATAAATAGGAGATCAAAAGGAGAGTTTGTGAAAAGGCTTATTATGAATTTAAAAAATTTGGGTTAGGGTAAGCGTTGACCAAAAATAACCTGGAAGAAGTAGTTGAGAAAGAATTAGGCGATGAGCAAAATAGGGAAATTTGTAAACGTAAAATTGAAGAAATATTTATTCATGGCTGTAAAACGCGCTATACCCTAGCTTGCTGGGAAAGTAGCTGTAAAACCGATTATTATTATTATTATTATTGTGTGAAGTAAAAAAACGACCCTTAAAAATCACAGAACCACGAGGCTCATTCTTACATTAAATTGCAAAATTCTATTTTGCTGATTACAAAAATGTTAGTAGTTATGCAACATCACGCAAGAGTTCTAGTTCTAGTTGAGGTTCTAGTTCTCGTTTTTCGCTGAAAGATCCCACATTATCCCCTCTTTTAATTGGTTATCGAACACAGTCGACATATGTCGACTTTACAAAAATGTGAATCGTCTGCGTTTATTAATGCTTTTAAATACAAATCTTCTGCTTTGCATTAGATATCGCCTGATTATTCTGGTCGATAATGGGTTAAACACATTCGAAAATTCTTCATATATTATTTGAATTATTGGAAAAGAGGTATATGTATACAAACAAAAACTTTATTAAAATACAAAGAAAAGAATTTTTATATACAAATCTTCAAAAAGGACCTTTTTTTTAGCTGTCCCATTTGTTGAACGAGTCCTTTAACATTGCAACAAAAAATTAAATTGTCTTTTTTTTGAAAAATTGAGTAAACTCTTGTTCACGATGCGAAAGTTGTCGAAGCAGTTAAAAAATTATTATTTTTCACTCTAGAGTCTAGTAGTTGGGCACTTTCTTTAGAGAGGTTGAGATCTCTTACCAAATCATTTAACTCAGAATGGTCAAAAAGTTTGGGGAGAGAATCAGAAGATAGATCAGAATTTGTTTTTTCTTCCTCTTCATTTGACTTCGTTTCTGAAAAAAACTTATATTTTCGGGTACTTCAGTTATAGGTATATCATTAGAATGAGGTACAGGTCTAAGTGTAGATGGGGTATAATATATTATTTTTATTTTTTTGTTGAAACCAGTTACTTTGCTCATACAAAAGTTGCAATAAGGTGGTCCTTTTGTTCGCGCCAAATTGGAACTCCAAAAGGCATGCTTTTAAGTTTTTTCATTGACCACATTTTCAATTTACTTATGCCAACTTTTTCAAGCTTTATGAGAAGCAAAACTTTTATCTTGATCAGATAACTTACATTCAAAATAAGCTAGATAGCAACGTTTTAACAAAGGAATTAAAGTAAAGGTACAATGGGGTGTTTTCATCGAGAAGACACAATTACACCGCTTGTATCGAACGATGATAAAGTAGGTTTGATGGGGGATCGAACCCAAGACCTTTAGTTATCGAAACCCAGTACCTAACCAACCTTACTAACGCCCTTTCGTTTACTAAGTTTATTACGTAATTAATGTAAATTTAAATTCCACATTTTTTAATTGGAAAGCCTTCGTGAACTTAACCCATTTAAGACCAAGCAAAGCAGACGATATCTAAAAAACGCAGACGATTTATATTCAAAGTCATTGAAAAAAGCAGACGAAGATGAAATTACTTATGTTCCAAAATAGGAACATTGGTCGTAAATGGGTTAAAGGAGTGAATTCTCCACAAACATAGCAGAATATATCTGGTGAATTTAAACATTTTTTAGACATTTTTAGTCTGAAATAAAAGAATCTGATGAATAAAAATGTTGGAAAAAAGTATATTTTTTAGAAAATGATGTATACTGCTATTGTACCATTACCTGACAAAATGTGATTGAATGAAAAAAGTAATTATTAAAATAATGATTAAATGTATTATACATGCAAAATTTATTGAAATAAAAAAAATTATGTTGATCGGTGGAAGGGACGGACGAAAAATTATACTTGTTATCGTATGAACATATGTGCTATTACTCATATTAGTTTAGTTTTAAGAAATTTAACTATAAAAACGCCTCACTATAAAATTTGGAAAAAATCATTTGACTAAATTTATATAGCATGATGTACAAATAATATGCCATGTATTATAAATATAACTTGGTAACACGTTTTGTGGCATAATTTACTTGTACTATATCATTAATTAAATGCAGTTCAAATATTATAGACTTTGATAGATGCTTTATACCATTTTTTCTTATTTTGTACATCCATACCGGTATTATTCAGTTTTGGGCTTTTTCTAGTGTTATTAAAACACTTATTTGGGGCCGCCAAATTAGTATTCACTCTTGGCGGCACTTGTGCTGGCTGGACCACTGAGAGACTTAATAATATTTTTTTTCTGAATTCATTGCTACCTACAAACTACTACATTTTGCTGTATCTCGAAATATATGATGGCAGCGATGCATGCGATTGCAATTAGAAACATTTGTGTATATATTGCTGATTCGGATCGTTGAAGTCGTGATATGATTGGTGTTTTTCAGCAAGTTTTTTAGCATAAAAATGACAACACGATTACTATTTATGGTAAAAAAATTTTTAATGAGCTCAATGTTCTTAGCTTATCCACGCTTCTAGAAGAGATGAAATGAAGAACAATGAACTTTTCGTAACTTCATTTCCCTTGTTTCAGCAAATCTTTCCTTCTCTGCAAATCACTGTGTTCTTCATTTCTCCGCGCTTGCCTTTTTCAGTGCTAGTCTTTTGCTTAAAATTTTTTCGGTTAAAACTGCATTCATGTTTTTTTCTTCGAAGTATGCGCATTCATTTAGTGAAATAAATATCATACATTGTATTAAATTTGTATCCGAACTCAGGTGAGGGGGCGGGGGGGGGGGGTTCATTCATAAAATGATGAACAATATATAAGTGTTTGTGTTTAAATCATTTTAGTGCATTTATGAGTATATTTTAGTTGCCTTTTACGACACAGTGCATACCTTCGGTTACACGCATTCTTTTCCCGTTTCTACACGGGAGGATCCATGATTTTGTCAATAATTGCTTTGCTATAAGCATTTTTCTCACAGCCCAAACTGGATATCTCAACCCTTAATGATTGGTTAATGTAAAGCTCTGGGTGTTTTTTTCATTCTTGCTCTCCTAACCTTAATTTATTTAAAGGTATCATTGAAATATCTTGTATATTCAAATAACGACCAGACAGATTAAAAAATTTTTTTTCTTGTTCCCAGTTGTTTAAGAAAGAGTCAATCAGTTGTTAGGGCGTAGTATTTGTAAAGCGAATCTTCCTGCCTAGCACACACACGCTTAATCTTTGCTGATACAAGAAACCTCTATTTTCTCTCTCCTATCACCTTCTCCTCCTCTTTACAAGCATCAAGAAGTCACTTTCATCAGCAGCATCATCTCCCACCATCATCAATAATTAACACGCAAATATTCTACGCTGTGATAAATAAATACATTTTAAATTTTAATATTATAATCGCTGCAAGAAGCATATAATACTGCTCTTTAATTTTGGTAGAGTGCTCTGGTTCACACCTTTCACCGAAAGATGCGCTAAAAGATCATTAATATTTTATTATCGATTATGGTTGTATTTGCTTCGCTGAAAATCACTTCTGCGCTTACTTGTTCTCAATATTTTTACTCTCAGAGCTTGCCTTGATCATAGTCAAAATTTAATCCCGCCAAAAATTATCTACTTTGAAATTTTCCATTAGAAAAAATCTTATCAAGATTACATTCAAAATGATATTAATATAATGGCGAAAATCTTCATAATTCTTGCCTATCAGTGTTCTGTCAAGATAAGGACAGCTTTAACACATTTACATATGATATTTTTTAGTGGGGTTTTATGCACACATTTAATACAAAATGAAAATGCTGCTTAATTTTTATTTACTTGAATAAAAATGCTGATTGTTTTATCAGATTGTTTTATCAGATTGTTTTATCATTGAATCCTCAGTTAAAGTCTGTCGGTTTGCAGCTTCTAATTTTTCCTTCCCCCTAAGATAGCGAATAATTCTTCATCCACAAATCACTTGACTTTTTTCACATTGTTAATTCCATTTTCCTTCTTTGTGCTTATTCCGAAATATTCATTTCAATTGATATGCGTGTATTATTATTATTATTATTGTATACGCCTGCTACTTCTATCGATTGTGCTTTCCCTCTTCTAGTTTGAGAATGCAGAGATGAAGTTGGTGGGTGCTGTTTCGTCATTCGCGTCCAATTTAATCAGTCAATCTGTGAAATTTTGCATAAAATCTTTCATCATCCCATGCCATTATCCTCCATTTTATCGCATCCTATCATGTGTATGTCTTATATAAATGTGCTTCCTCCAGGCAATCATTGTCTGACGACGCGCCGATTCATACTTGATAGCTTGCGCATCTTGCAAAAGTCGACCGACTCTCCCTTTACAACCTTCTCCTATTTTCATATCTTCTCTATCATTCACTCAAAAGCGGGATGATACATCATTCGCAAATGTGTTCTCCAAATTTTAAAAACACTACAAAAGAAGCGGTGAGTACACTTATTTATGCAGTGATTTAATAAGTTTCACCTTAGCTTTTAGCAATCCTTATCCAACAATATGTATCTACTAGAACTAGAGTCCTGAAAGGAAGAAGAAATAATGGTAATGGATATATTTCGAAGGTTTCAGCCAATTTATTGCTCATTTTTGACGAAGTTTTTGTAAAATCGTCGGTGAATGAAACACCTATGCTAACTAGTCATTAAAACCGACTAATTTTAATAATTAAAAATATTAGGAACAACTCTTAGGATCGAAAAAGCATGATGAAATGAAGGATTCAAATAGATTCACCTCAAAAAATGTGGATTTAACTGAAAAGTCAACTCGTTTTTTGTACCTATTAATCGATTATGCGCGGATAGTGCAACATGACCGAGATATTCAGAAAGCAATGATACCGAAAACGGGAAACACGAATATTTAACTGGTTAATTCGGTAGTCATGATGGATACGTTCATAACAAATAGTGTATCCAACCCTCTCATTCGTATGCCCTACTTTGTTTTTTAATTTCCACTTTTTAATAACCTCATGCTTCTTAATCTGATTAAAAATCCTTTTTTTTTTGCTATCATTTGTTGAAATGTGCCATTTTTCTTAAAAATAAAATATGCTCAGCGTATGCAAGCTCTGTCTCCACTGCTTTTCTCATATTCCTTATAAATTGATCAACATGCCAAATTCACCCTTAAAATCTTTAATAAGATGAACGAAAATTCTTGATCCTGCCCTTATGATTTTAGAAAATTAATAAATAGCCCGGCCCTCAAAGTATTCCTGTTATTGTGACCTGTCTCGATTATGAAGGATCCGACTACATGACAATTTACTAGTTTTCGAACATCAAAATAAAGATTTCTATTAAAATGAAGGGAGATTGCATCGCTTTTATCGA
Organism: Nectonema munidae; assembly: GCA_030549495.1. Lineage (NCBI taxonomy): Eukaryota > Metazoa > Nematomorpha > Nectonematoida > Nectonematidae > Nectonema > Nectonema munidae. The sequence goes on from JAUIRK010000708.1 coordinate 480,999, forward strand.
AGTATGAGAAAAGTAGACTTGATGAGGAATCGAACCCAAGACCTTAAGTTATCGAATCCAACATCCAACCAACCCTACTCACCCTCTTAATTACAATATAATGTTTAGAAATCTTAAGTTTATTCAAAGGACAAATTAAAAATAAAACACTTTGATGTGTAAAATTTGGTATTATCAAATTTTGATGTTATATCATATGAAAAGTATCTCTCCATTGCCTAAGAAAATTGAAATCGTAGCGAAAGACGCATCATTTTGAAAAGTAACGTATATTATGCTACCATTGAGGACCACTTTTGGCAATACTCTTGCGACCCTGGGATTGAGAATCTATACATTTGACTAAGATGCATTTGTGCTGTTGTTTTTTTTTTGCAGAAATATTTGAACAAAATGAAAGTGAGAGTTCACTCTATCTTTTAGCCTCAAGAAATCGGCGATTAATAAAAAATTGCGGATGCCGCTTTAAGAAAATCAAGCCGATCTAATCGGTACAACACTACTATTTTATATAGCATTATGCATGATTTCTATTTGCAAGTGATAAGACAGTCGTCATCTATTGTCCTGCTGAATTGCATTAAATTTGGAGTTGGTCCAAGACTTCTTCCACCCCAGCCTCTCACATAAGATTTTAGGTGTGGTGACTGACCCGCTTGTACGTTATCATCATTTGCTTTAAACAAATTGTCCTTTTTTCAAACTAGAAAGTGGATACTTCAAGAGGTTTGTTGGTGACATCTTTGAACAAAACTCTATTTCTCTTGGAAGCCAGGGGAATAATCAATGACGTTCTCCAATTGAAAAATTTGTCTTCTCGCATTCAAACCGCTCTCATCACCATGGATCGTTTGATCAAGGCATCACTCTCCTATGACAAAATGTCCACTTCTTTAGCGCGATCCTACTGCGCCCATCCGGAAGAACACGAAAATTATCACCACCACCCTATTTCTTCAGATGAAAAGGATGACTACAGGCACAGAGAACGAAAGAAAAATATCTACTATTACACTACTGCAGACGATTTCTTGCCAATGTCATCCGATTACGCCTGCAAGCAGCATCCACACCTAACAATCATAAATTCACAATCTAACAACAACCATTCAAACCTTCGCTTCAGAAACGCGTTCTCTTCTGCCCCCTCCTCAACCAAATACTCATCCTCCTCTGGTTCTCTTTCCGCATCTTCCTCTGACGAAGATCTTCCCGCTTCGCATTTGTTGCCGTTGTCAAAGTCAAGTGAACTCCAAGAAAGCAGTAATCAATCAATCCTTAATTCAAAGAACGTTTCCTCTTCCGAAGATTTGTCTTCGCAGTCTGTTGCCAAAAGGAAGCTAACTCAAGTCTATTCCACGAACACTGCACCAAAAATGTTGAAGAAAACGCCAAACAAATCTTTGCTTCGCTCCTCCCTCTCCATGGTAAATTCTTTTGTGCATTTTTTTAAAAGTCGCCCCCCAATTATTTTTATAGCGTATACAATCCCGATTGTCCGAAATGGGGACAAGATAGCATTTGAAAAATGCTCAAAATTAATATCTAAAGTAGGCCAAATAATAATTGTTTGCAATTTTACAACGGAGTGTTCAAAATCTATTTTAGCTCACTAAACGTTTGGTTAGAATAACAATTACGATATCCGCATTTGCTAAAGAAAATGAATTCTCACATCCGCGTTCGTTAGGATGTCAAATATGAAACTTAACCCTAAAACAAGTAAAGTAACATGGAATGTCTACTCACAAGACAAACAACACAACATTTATTGGTAGAGCGAAAAGATATTTCACCCCACATGAAATTACATAGGGGGGGGGGGGGGGGGTTGTGGCCCAACATATGTGGCCCCTGCTTTAGACACCCACACACTGAAATACTAAAATCTCAAAAATAGCGGTGTAGCCTTTATTTCATTGTTGAAATGACGCAGTTTATGATTTTTAGCAGCACTTTTTTTTATTATTCTTGAAATATATAGCGCTTGGACAACGCTGCCCAACTATTGAATGCGCGCCTCCTCTCCCACACCTTCTGCACCACGACCACAGCAACCGGTATGCCCAACCTCAATCCACTTCCCCGCCTCCGCAAGAACACCAACTTCCGCAAGCAGTCCCATGCCGGCTCTTCTCTGAAATCGAAGGGAGCCTTCGATGTGCGAAGTAGTAGTGCGTTAAATTTCCAAAACTTGAACTCTGCTTCCTCCGATCCCAAGAGGATTGCGAGGAAAGCCAACCTGTCCACTTCAGCCCTCTCTCTCCTCAGTATGGAAGATGGCTATAATGAGGAGAAGGGTGTTTGCCGTGAACAACTCGATCAACCTACCCTTTCTTCACCTCAACAGCAGAGCAGCAGTTCTACTTCGCCTGCAATTCAAATTGTTCTTCCGTCAAATCCTACCCCGTCTAAAACGCTTGTCCAAAATTCTACTTCATCCACTATTTCTCATATAGGTATTGTCAAAGATTTCTCTTTTTTATTGTCTGATTAGTTTTACTCATATTATCAATAGGGTGTGGAAATTATTGATAAATTTGTTAACAACCATATTTTATTTAGAAATTTATTTATGCACTTTTTAAGCGAAATTAATTTCTTTAAATTGTTGCCACCTCTCCCCGCCCTTTTCCTTCAGATGTGTGCCACATGAGTGGACCTCACCTAACCTTTTTGATCACGCCGTTATTTTTAAATGCCGTAGAGCAATTCTTTTTTAATGAGGCAGACGAGTTCTTTTATCAGATTTTTTAGGTTGTCTGCTTTTTCTGAGAACAAAAGGGTACGTGAAATATATTTGGACTGGTGAAAATCCTGCACCTAATTTAACCCTTTAAAGTTTAAACCATAATGAATTATAAGTGAACCAGTAAGTTAAAATCATCTGCTTTAACCCATTATAACCCAACAAGGTTTAACCCATTTAAGACCAAGCAAAGCAGACGATATCTAAAAAAACGCAGACGATTTATATTCAAAGTCATTGAAAAAAGCAGACGAAGATGAAATTACTTATGTTCCAAAATAGGAACATTGGTCGTAAATGGGTTAAATCAAATAAAAAAAGTCTAATTTTTTGAAACTAGTTCTTTACTGACCTTTTAAATATATTACAATAAAAAATTAGGGACAATTTTTTTTCGTATTAAAAAAATATGACTCAAGGAATCATTGGGTTAATGCAACATTAAAACTAACAAATGTAATTAAAATGAAAATAAAAAATTAGGTTCGATGAAAAGATTTTTTGGCAATTTTTAAGTGCCAAAATGTCACATTTTTTACATTTAATTTTTCTTGTTTTTTTTGCATAAAAACAGCTTCTTGATGTAATCAGCGATTCTGGAGTATGGCTAACAATGTCTGTTATCATATCTTTGCATGGAACAGACTTTCTCCCTTTTGGACCAAAGGTAATGTTCAAAGATGGTTTTGACTTTTTAAGAAGAACCCAAACTATTTCTCTTCTATAATCTTTGTTACACATGTTGGACTTATTGACTATTTGATACAGCCTCCAGGAAAAAACTAAAGCTATGTTTATCGAATTTATTATCAGTGGTCAGCAGGGCCGGCCCTAGTGTTCGCGAGGCTATATGCAAAATGAATTGCGCGAGGCCCAGTGTGGGTAGGAAAAAAGATTAAAAGTGAGAAATAAGATCTTGAAAAAAAGAAAAGGGATTTGTTTTATTAACACAAAATGACGATCAAAGTAATTTAACTTTGCGAACCTTGCATTTAGCGAAATCATACAATATATCATCAAAATGAAAAATGAGAAGCGCGAGGTCCACTGCGGCCGCATAGGTTGCAATGGGCTAAGGCCGGCCCTGGTGCCCAGTACCACTTTTGTTTTTTATTTGAGGCCTATACACAGACAAAAACTGATCAAATAGATCTACGCCGTCCATTCCTTTGTTGTAAGCCTTTATAACAAAAGGTTGGCAAAATTTTATTTTTTCCACATCCATTTTTTTCTTCTTTGAATATTATTCAAAGGAAAGACACTTCTGAATTTGTGCAAACAGTAACAATTGAGTTGTCCACCCATCTTGTAATTTAAACACCATTACTACTAAAATTTTCGAAAAACTCTTTTTTAAAAAAAGACTCCTTCTATTTGTTAAAGGGCACTTTGATGATTTGTTTTCTTTCATGTTTTCAGTGGCCCTGAAATCTTTATCATTCATCTCTATCAAGGAAAAAGAAGTATCAAAGTAAAACCATTTTTTCACTACTCGTGTTCCCAAAGATTCTTTCGGGTTGCAAACTTTTTCTTTACCTTCATAAATATCTAACTTATATGGCACACCAGTTGAAGTTGCAAGAACCCATGTTTTAAAAGCAAAACGAATGGGTTAATTTCTAATAAACTGTTTCCAGCCATGCCGCCCATAAGGCGTCATCGACTCATCAAGGCTCAAATCTTGAAAATGGATAACTCCAAATTTCATAAGTTTGTAATTAAGAATTTGAAACGACGGTAAAACTTTAGCCATTTTTCTTTCTGATAGATTATTATCGTTGTTTGCACAATGAAGAAACTTTTTCAATTCCTGAAATCGATTTCTACTCATTGTTCAAGGAAAAATTGGACATTCAATATTTTTTTGTTTACACCAATAATCTCTTTCAGAAGTTCTGACATTATAGCCGGATAAAAAAAATTAAGCCGATGAAATGACACATTTCTTCCTTAGAAACATAAAAGTTTGCAAAATTATGATTTTTTAGCGTAGTTGTTTGTTTCTTCTGTCAACAAATCAAACATTTCTTTGAATGCATCAAAAAAAGTTGCCAGTATGTTTTATCTAATAATTCTGGATGGGAACGTATTAAATTTTTCAAAGCATATTCACCCTGATTCCTATCACACTTTTTTTCCTTCGTTTGAATTGGCTGAGAACTCCATTTAAGTTCTGAGAGGCATGTTCCATTTTTTCCAACGTCGTTGTAAATAGAAAAAACATCAACTTCTGCACAAATTTCGTTGAGTGAAGCGCTATTTTCACCTACTTCATCCTGTTCAATGTCTCTCCCTTCTCCACCGGATGGTACAGCAGTAACAACTATGTCAACTGTCAAAACATTATCATCTCCACTACCGTAGTCAATTGCATTTTGTAAGTAAGTACGATGTTCTCGTTCATTCATTTTATTATTAAAAGAAAATAGAGTTGAAAAAGTTTTGAAAATAAAAATACAAAAACTAAAGAAACTAAAAAAATATTACTTTAAATTTATTAAATACATTATACATATTTAAAATTATCATATGAATATAATTTTTTACTTATGAAAAAAACAACGTATCATCCCAATGACTCTCTGGGAGTCATACAATAAAAGATCAATTAGTCGTAAACAAACAAAAAAATGTATATTTTATTGACTTGAATAAACTTTTGAAACTATTATTTTAAAATTTTCATTATGAAAATAATGAATAAAATTTTTTTTATCACTGAATAATTTGAAGAAAAAAATGTAATAAAATTTACTTAAATTGTGTGTACTTCTGAACTATAAACGATTATTTCTTTTATTCTAATAAGTTGAAATAGAAAATTTGAAAATTCATTTGTTGTAACAAAATATTTATATTTTCAAAACTTATATTTGTCCAAAAAATATGTCTCCCTAGGGCAGGGGTTCCCAACATGTGGTACGCGAAAGCCTTCCAAGTGGTACGCGAGATGTTTTTCAAAAATTCAAAAAAAGTACTTGTTTTCACAGAAATTCCCACAGAGAAATGTAGTGTAATGTGATTTGGCTAACGTTTATTTTCTTTAGTTCCGCAACTGTAATACATGTAAATATGTGCATATGCGTTTAATGTAGCATGCACATTGCACACACATTCTGTTGACTTAGTAGATAAAGTGCTGTGATGAAGTAACTTACCATTTTCGTGATTGTTAATTTTTATCGATTATTATGTAAATTATTATGTATATTCAATGACCGAATTTTATTTAAATAAATTTTTTAGGGGAAACTGATTTTTAAAACTTAATTTCAAAGTTTTAATAGGGCTGACCTTTTTTTTAATTATAACTGGGTTTGGCAAAGAAATAAAAAACTTTTAGTTTTATTTCAGACTATTATAGCATCAAATCAAGATGCCCAAACGACAGTATATCGATCAATATATTAATTTTGGTTCTATGAATTGAAGAATAAGGAAGAATCAGTGCCACGGTGTGTGGTGTGTATGAAGACATTATCAAATGCATCAATGAAGCCTTTACCAACGCCATCTCCAAACTAATCACCAGACTAGAAAGACCGCGATCCTAATTATTTTAAGCGACTTGAGAAAAACGACTAGACAAAACGGGGAAGTAATATCAGCAGTCGGTTGGTATTGTGACTGCCTCCTGTTAAATTGCACTTTTTGGCGAACAAATAAAAGCCTTCCGCAACAAATGTCTCCAATGGACAAGATAGTAGGTTGCTCCTGTTATGCTTGGGAGAAAATCTGGGTTCTAAGCTCGGGTGTAAGCAGTATCTCCATCTGTCACTTCTGTTCACTGTTTCATACACCGATTTGCTCTCTCTGCTAAAGTTCTACCTCCCAATATGAAGACAAGCTTGAAACTGGTGGTTAAAATGGTAAACTACATTATGACATCTGCCCTAAATAGTCGTCTCTTCGAGGCCATTTGTGAGGATATCAGATCAGAATACACGTCATTGCTTTTCATACGGAAGTGAGGTGTCTGTCTCGAGGGAATACCACTGTGCTCCTTTTTGTGCTGAGAAAGGAGCTGCTTCAGTTTTTCCAAACAAAAGATCACGAAGTTCAGAAGATCCTTGAAGATGGAAACTTCATTCTTTACCTTGCCTACCTGTCAGATATTTTTGGAGTCATGTATCATTTCAATTGTTCTCAGTGCGCTGAAAGTAACAGCATTGTTTTCTCAATCAAATTGACTGTATTTACTCCAAAGCTCGATTTGTGGTTTGGAATGTGTGAGAATATGTGGTCACTTAGGGAGGGGGAGCCTAGTATTGCATTTGGTCAAGAGATCACTAAATATCTCCTTCTGTTGAAAAATGAAATCAGGCAGTACTTCTTCAATGATCGTGATGCACAAACATGCACTTACATTCGGAATCCATTCACTACTATTAACAATCGTGATCTCACAGTGGGAACTGGTGAACAAGAAGAACTCATGGATTTGCAGTGCGACGAAGGTGAAAATCATAAATTGGCCAACTTCTGGTTAAATCTAAGTCCCTCCTATCCGTCACTAGTGGAAAGCAATTCCTTAGCTTCTCATATTTCCAACGACATGGGAATGCGAACAAGAGTTTTCTACATTTCTTACAATCAAGTCGAAGACAAGAAATCGTTTCGAAAACCCAGAACACAATTTCCGATGTTGTGTGAGCATATTATCTCCACGGCTTGCAAAACTAGTGGAAGAAAAGCAACTCCAGCCATCGCATTGACTTACGAGTGAGTACTTATTGGTCAATAAGTTAAATATTTTGCTTGTTTATGGTTATGCACATGTGCAAATAAATGAAGTTAAGTTTTGTATATTTTTTTATTGCGGATTCGTTTACTTGTATTGTATTCATATGTTAACGTGTCTGTTAACCTTTTAGTATAGTTCTTTTATGGTCAAAAACTAATCGTTAAAGTTAGGTGGTACGTACCTACAGAATAAGTCCATACGTGGTACACAGCAACAAAAAGGTTGGGAAACCCTGCCCTAGGGAGTCATTGGGTTAACCCATTAAGTACCATAGAAATCAGACGATATCTAAAAAACGCAGACGATTTATATTTAAAGTCATTGAAAAAAGCAGACGAAGATGAAATTACTTATGTTCCCAAATGGGATCATTGGCCGTAAATGGGTTAATGAAGTGCGTTTTAACAAGAGTTTAGCGTACATGCTAATTCATTCAAAAAGAAAAGCAGACTTAATTTACGGATGCTAATATTTGAAAGTGTTCACTGGTTATGTATCAAAGCATTTTAATTGATAATGTTAAGAGTTGCGAGCCTTTGGGATCGAAATTATTAGTTTTAAAAGACTATAAATCACTAGTAATACTGAATATCGATTTCTTGGCAAAGCTTCGGAGGTATTTTATATGTTGAAGAAGCGTTAGCCTACTATATATATCTTTTTGTAAAAAACTTTGAGCGCTTATAACTTATAAAAAATATATATCTATGTTTCAGAATATTCTTCTGAATATATCGTCGATTCGCTTTATTAATAAATCTTAAGACCAAAAAATCTAAAAACTTAAATTTATTGCCACTGTTCCTAAGAGGAAAGTTTTATGAGGGGGTTGATGAAAAGCTATTGTTAACTTTCGAGTTTGAAACTCTGCTAATTCAATTTAACTTGATTTGATTTAATTAGCAAATCAATATCTAATCAAATTTGTGTACATCAAATCACGTTATATTTGATTTAATTTTTGAAACAATTTTGTTTTGACTTGCAAATAAAATGAATGGTTTTTCTTCTATATTAGATACTAGATGATTGTTAATTTTTTCAATTCCTGCTTCCCAAACTGCAATTGCATGTTTATTTTCGACCGGGTGTTTATTGGTTTTTCAAAACCGATGCTATTTAGATAGATAACAATTAGTCTGTGAATTTATGACATACAGGTTAAATGCTGCTTTTCATTTTATGTGTATTTACTCACGAGATATCATTGGGAAACATAATTTTCAACATTCTTTGCGTTTTCTGCTCCTTGAAAAAGTTTTCTTTACCTTAAGTATCCGAACAGGTTCGGAGAAAAGAAATTGTTCAGATACATGAAAACTTTCATTCATTTTTTTATTTCTTTATGTGGATGCGTCAATTGTTCAGATACGCCAAAATTAGGATACTCAAAGCTTGGATATTATTCGAGACTTCACTGTTTAACATTTTTAATTTGTAGACCGGAAGAAGTTGGAAGTGATCAAGCATGAAGTGAAGATTCCCCGCATAATCACAATGCAGAGCGAGGTGGTCAGCTCGTCTCTACCGGAAAACCCGCCACCCCCACTCCAGCAACCTCTCCCTTTCCCACACCCCAAAGACACAAAAGGTAATGTCGGTGGTGTAGAACAACTGTGTGTCATCAATAACAATGCCAAGGAGTATGTTGCGCAAAAGACTTCTGATTATGAAAGCAACGCTAGTCAATGGAGTAATGACGACCAGGTATATTTTCAATACCACGAAGTACAACTCCACATCCACCACTTGTTCTATCAAAGTTGTGCTTGCATCAGACTAGCAGAGGCTCATCCAGAAGCAGGGGGTGCAAAGCGAAGAATAAAATGTATAATTGTCTATAAAACAATTGAAAAATCGTACATTAAACTAGGACCACCTTATAAAATACAGAAGGGATGTCTTACTACATGTCATATTTACATTATGTACTTTTCTCTCATTACTAACATGACATTCTTAAGCATAATCAAGATGAAGACTGAAAATAATGTCTAATTCTTCTCTTCACCTTATGGGATTGTGAAGGAAGAGGCTTTTAAATTTTGGGATCTTGGCATATAAACGATGTGTTTCCTGATAATTTGGATCAAATAACCATATATTATATCGATATACTTTTTTTGCTATAAAAGAATAATTTCCAAAATGCCTAACAACTCCTTTTTAGTATAGTCTGTATTGTTGGAAGACGGTCATTCGGATAATATTGGATTAATCGTAGAAATGTTGGGGCTTGAGTTACGGCGTTAATGTCTTTATAGTAATTTTTATTCCTTTCTTCCTAAATTTGGCTATAATTTTATTTTTATCGTGAAATTTAAATAAAACATTTTTTTTGTTTATAACCTGTTATATATATATTTTGGAAATTTTTAGTACAGAAAACATGTTAAATCCTAAGACCCCACTCAGAAAATTTTCAATTATTTCATCTTTTTTCCTAATTTTCTTGCTTCTTATATATATAGGCCAATGAATTGATCAAAGCATAACAATTTCCAGTTTATTTCTTTTTAATTTTGATTATGTTCATTTCTGAAGGGCGCACTGCGTAGAAATATGTTTCTCTTGATATATACTTTATCTTTTGGAAAATTTGAAATGAATCCTGGTGACAAGATACCTGCAATTAGAAAGATCCATGACCATTTTTATAAAAAAAATTTCTAATTTCTTGACTAAAATATCTTTCTGGTCCAAAAGTCAGAAACAAAACAGAAAAAATTCAATAAATATGTTAAATGTATTCACATTTGCTCTACATCTCTATTCTATATCTTATAACTATACGATCCCTTGATGATAATTTCCAGGTAAATCAAAATTTAAGATCCTTTTGACACTTCCTCTTTCCATAGCACACTTATACATAAATTAAATGACTTATTTTTTTTACGTTTCTTCACTAATAAACTTACATGGTGTGAACTTCGTCTCACGCTATTTCATTACTTAATTAATAAGTTATTTATTTAAGTTAATTTTAAAAATTAATCCCTAGTCACATGTTGGTTATTTAATAAAATATTGAACCCATTAAATAACCTACCAACACTTACTTTCTAACAAAAACCATAAACTCAATCAACTAGATATAACTTTTGAAAGAATGAATCCATCTTCTTTATAATAGGAAAACTTGTTTTGAAAAAAAATCAACAGATCATGTTTTTGGAATTGTCTTTACATTTTGCCTTTTTATTCTGTATTAATCCTATCGTGGTTGTTCCAACTAGAGAAATGAAGAACTAAGAATACTTACAATTGTACTTGGTAAATGATTTACCGATAAAAATCTCGATCATGAACATCCATAATTCTTGTGAAAGTATTCGCTTCGTGGATACACGATCGCAAAAAAATGAAATGCATATACTAACTGTAAATTTATTCGTATCAATGTTACTATAATAGTTAAAATGGCGTAGCTTGGATCAACGAGATTCTTTTGTGTGCGCAGTTTATTTGAATGGTACCACATTTTCTGATGTTGGAAAAGCTTTAGCCCAGAAATTAACCTAATAGAGAAGCAAATAGACATATGAAAGATAAAGATTTAATTAAAAAATTTTTACCTGAATATACGTGCTAACTTTTAGGTGAGAAACGCATTTTGCATAACATATTAATAAGTTCAAAATGCTTTTTAAGTATTTTATATGAAATTTAAAATCTTTTAAGCGGTAATTATTTCTAAGATCTGAGAATGAATTTTTAGATTCCTTTTGAGCTTTCAAAACTTTGACGATCTTGGCGACTAATTTTATAACTAAAGATGCAACATGCAAAGTTTAAAGCAGCACTTCTTCTTGTGTTAGTTGATAGATCGAGTAAAGATTTCTACTGGTTTTGCTTTGCCATTGAATCTATGGTGCCACCCTTCTGCTATACCGCTGTTTTTGAGATTGGAAATGTATATGCAGATTTTTGATTCGCATACTAATTCTAATGAAATAAAGATGTGCGGATAGTCAAAAATAGCAGTAGAGTGCAGCTTTCTACTTTTATTGTTTCTTCTGATTGACTGTTTGTAAACCATCTTCCATACGGAGTCTCTTGTTCACGTATTTTGAATGTAAAAACACAGATTTTTTACTCTTGACAATGTTTCCTTAATTTTCATCTTGTAAAATAAGTGTCTTAAAGTATCAAAAATTTAGAAAAACATTTTAAAGTCTTAAATTTATGAGTTCATTACAGATTATTGGAATTTTTGTACAAGATATGCTACGCAGACATTAGAGGCAACGCTTGTAGCTTTTTAAATAACTAGAGGTGTGTTGATGACGTTCTTTGATCTGCTAGGCTCCAATTCTTCACGCACAGCCAACTTCTTCCTGTAATGCGAAGCTCGGTCTCTACTATCCCACTTCAAATCAGTTCTTGCAAGGAAAATATCAAAAACATTTATATCAAAAAACGAGCCACAAAAATATTAATACCCTTATGTATAAACATCAACCATAAAAACAATATTTGGCAATAGAACAAAAAGTGGAGCAAAATCAATGTTATTTTTAGATTCAGCCCATCAAAATTGTCTAAAATCAGCTAAAAAAAATGTGGCAATTTCTTGTCTGTTGTTGACCAGTGTTAACAATATGAGAGTTAAGAAAACTACCTTTAAACGATTAAATACAACTTTTGTTTTGTAGATCTAACTGTAGTTCTTCTAGAACTCCTCATTCTACTTCTCTATCCTGTTTTTGGCTATTAATCTACATTTTAGAAGTAGCTATTTTTTGTCCAAAGAAATGGAAAAATTGTTGAGTTTTAAGGTCTCTGAATATTTTATCAAAAAATGTTTCTTTGAATGCATAAACGAAAATTATCAAAATTTTCTGATAATAAATATTCACTTTCACCAGTAGTAAAAACGCATCTCTGTGACATTTTTCCTTTAAAATCTGAACAAGTTTTGTTAATTTTTGGGGATTACATTTTATAAAAAGTTTTATAATATGATTCGATTCACAATTATTGTTGGTCCTTAATTGAGGAATACAATTTTCAGAAATACGTGGAATGAGTATATATTCTCTTATCAAAGCAATATTTCTGTTCAAACAGGATCCAAAGGAAGTGCCGTATTTTGAATAATAGCAGCGACACTATTATCTAAATGAATTGTATCGGTTATAACTAGAAAATCATTTTTCCCAAAAATCATTTTTTCTAATTCTTTGAATGAAGACTTTTCTAAATGTTTCTTACTATTGTTATATCTTTTTAGAATTTTCTTTTAGATGCCTAGCACACAAAGTAATTACGTAATATTAAAACTCAATTTGAGAGCTGATAAAATTGATTTTTCTTGATCACAGCTGATGATTATTTGTGCACCTGAAATTTTTGAATTTATATAAGAAAAATAACTGACATAAGTCTATTTCTCCATCCCAATGTAAAAAAATAGGCGCAATGAAAATAGCGTTGCTATCACAAACTCTAGGAAATAACTTAATTTCTTGTAAAACAAAATAAGTTAAGAAACAGCAACCTATATTAAAAGTTCGCACTAAAGATGTAATATTTTCAACATCAGAATGAAAATGTTTCATTAGAATATAAGAGAAAATAATACATGAAATTCTGCTTTTAAAAAATCATCTTCAGAATGCGAGTAATTTCTGGACTTCATCGGCTAAGTTTAACACATCTGTATTTTCTTTAGGTTTTTACAAAATGTTTTCTTATTTGCAATGTATTTCACATCTCTTGGAACAATATTATAAGCAAAATAAAACTTATTGAAAAATTCACGCCAGCTATTATTCGATTTATTTAATAACTTCTTGATTTGTTTCTATGTGTTTGGATCTGTTCGTATATAAATAGAATAATTTTGGGAAGAATTAGAATGAGATATATACCCAGGACAACTCCTTTTATCTTCAATGGGAGCGTTTAAATGACAGTTTTCTGAATGTTTATAAAATTAGGAAACTCTACGTTTATACTTGTTATCTTTTTTTAACATAGAATAATAACGCCTAATACCGATTTTCTCCATTTCCTTGTTTTCATAGCTAGTAGATTCGATAAAATTAATACCACATATAGTAGCATATGTATAAAATGTGGATGAATTTTTTCCCAAACCCCACAACTATCAATATATTCTCTTTTAGAAGGATCACTTTAACTAAAAATACAGCATTTTCCTCTTTAGGTAGTATATATATAAAGACATATTATCATTTTTAATAATGAACTTAAATGATTTATCTTTAGGCAGAAAATCCCCTAAGAAATAGTTATGCTCGAGAAGAATATGATCAATTTTTAGATTAATATTTGAAAAAGAAGAGCTATTTAACTTTGACATTAACTCTATTCTCCTACTATCAATTTAAACAATAAAATGATCTGGTTTTAATATCTTTTAGGATCAAAAATGATACAAGAAAATAAAAGATTTGTTTCATCATTGAAATTTTCATGTTTACTTGGAGTATCTAAATCTAATATATCACTTATATAAGAAGGATAAACAAGCCTTATAGGAAAATTCAAAACAGCAGACAATACATGAACTGTAAAAAGGTTTGACGATAAAAGAATTCCTTCCTTTAAATCACAGACTATTGAAATAATTTTTGAAAATAATGCCTAGCTCAAAGCGGTTAATAAACGTAACTTGTTGGAGAGAGTTTCATGCTTCTATGAATAAAAAGGCAATACTACATCCAACCGTCTTGCAGAATTCTTATCTTTAGATAGTAGATGACACGTTTACTGCACCACGAGTTTAACCGGTCCTAGGATAAAAAGCTTCTAATTTAATGTTGCGTAAATGACGACGATTGACGTTTCAACTAGCCAATGAAAAGGATATAAACTGTGCTGTGAACAAGAATCTGTTTGATCATCTGTGTTCTTTAGTGTTTGTGTGTAGTGAGAATATGAGCATGCGTGACAGAGTTTGAACATACAACTTACTACATCATTTATAGTATCGTCAGGGGGGAGGGTTCAATATGGGAAAATACAGGCCCATCGTGTACTGGATTGAAAAGTTTCAAAAGTTTGCAAGACACCACCTACCCTTCATAACTGTATTGGTACTTAAAAAAACTGACACTTTTTTTGGATATACCACCCTTGTCACTCTATATTTATTTGTCGCTTTCATATTTAGCTTTGAGAAATTGAATATATGAATCTGTTTATTATGAAAAACATGTAAAGTCATTTTTTATTTAAAATTTTATCTTTCATTTTTGCATCTACCACATATTGTGGAGGAACACTTTTTCCATGTTTATAGTGCTCTTCTAAGCACAATGTCCAAACAACACAGTTACACTTATTTTCAGGACATATTATTGGTTTATTGTATGTTGACTTTATGTTCATGCTTTTACTGTAGTTGGTACAATCTGACATGACAATTTTAAAAAAATTTTCTCTTCCCTTTTTTGAGCTGAACTCTACCTTTGTTGAACAATTTTCTGATTTGAGACCACAGAGTCCACAAATAATTGTATCAAAGGTTTCTTTTCTTATATAATGCCCATCAATATGCTCAATAAGTTTTTTATCATTAACATTTTTCATACAAATTTTGCATTTTTTTTCATTTCCATTCTTTATTTCTTCCTCTGCAAAAAGAATTTCTTTATATTCTTTAGTAAAAAAAACTTGCTGCACCCAACATGAGGGTCCAAGTCAATTGATGGCTTGATGGGTGTACATTTTTGTAAGCACGATTTAAATTCCTCTTGGCTAATTTTCAGTCCAATATATCTTTTCATTGACTATCTTAGTTTTCAGCTTTAATAAAAGTAAAGTAAAATTGCCTTTTTCTTTGTCGTATTCTACATAATTTAAAGGTTTTTTTTCAGAATCAAAAATTTGTTTAACTAAAAAAACATCAACTTTATCTTCGACTATAACACAGTCATTAATATAAAGGAGATTGTCCAAAATCTCTTCTGTGTTTGGATCCTTCAGTGTTTCTAAAGAGAGACCCCTCATTCTTTTCAACCTTTCTTTGCTCAAAGGAGTTTTCCTGATTAAATTTTTTAGACAAGTTGATTTATAAATTTTGGTTCCATCTATATATACTGTTGGTTCGTGCTTCTCTTTTATTACTTCTGACAGAGCTTCTACAGAAGTAAAATCTTTTTCATTCAGAGGAAACACCAGAGCACTATTTCGATTTTCTTCTAATAGAAAAGGATCTTCAGTTGAAAGTCTAACTCCAATTAAGCAGCCTTCTCGATATGGACACCTTAACGTAACTCTCTTATTGACCAAACTGTCAACATCAGCTTCAGACAGGTAGCAAGCTTCATAGTAGCCTTTCATCCAACAGCTTTTAATATTCCCATTTTCAAGCGTTAATAAATCAGCATTCCAAGAGTTAGGATTAGAATAATCTAAGCATAATCATTTCATCGTTCTAGATTTTTTACCCCTAAAACGATCCTGTGAAAGTATTTGATCACAAACCGAAAGAGAAGAGCACGCATTAACGGCTTCTAGATGAGACATGTGTAAACCATTAAATCTCATTTTGAGATTTCCAAATAACCGTTCTAAAGGATCAGTACCATTTAATAAAAAATAAAGAGGTTCTGTTGGTGTAAAAAAATTTTCTTTTTTTAGATTGCTTACTTTTTTCAAAACATGATTCAATATGCCTTTCTTTGTTAGTTTTATTCAAATTGCAAAGGCTTCTCCCACAGTATCGGCATAAACTTTTCATTATGCTTAAAAAAATACAACGTTATACTAAAGTTTAAAAATTAAGTACAAAAAATAAAAGAAAAAATTTAGAATAAATGTTTCCCAATAAAATTTACATTTAAAATGTCTAGATTTCTTAGATAATATATATAAAAATATTGATTTTTCATTATGTGTAAGATAAGCATACATAGTTTAAACTAATTAAATTAGTTTTTTATTGCTTTAAATTAAATTAGAAAAAAAAAACAAAAAAAAGGAACCTTGAATCAATATTCTATAATACAATATACTTTCAAATTTTTTCGAAAATTTTTATCACCTCCATATAAAAACTAGGATTGAAAATGTTCAAAGAGGTAATTTAAATTTATTAAATTTTGATAAAAAAATAATTTTTTTAAAAATTTTTAATTATTAAATTACTGCAATATTGAAATTGAAAAATGTTTTTTATTGTATTAAATTTATTGTATTTTTTTGTTGTATACTATTTATTAAAGGTAGAGAACTAAAAATTTTTTTCACATTCATGTATACCCACCCCCCCCCCCTCCCCTGGGCTATTTTTTCCTAGCTTTGAACCCCCCTGGTATCGTATATATATGAGCGTTTATAACGTAAAATTCGATATTAATAAAAATAACAATTAGTTATGTATTAAAATAATTCATTAGTTTACTAATTGACAAGTAAAAGAAATATTTTTTGACATAAAATAAAAAGGTAAAATATAAAAAACATTTTATTGAAAATTTAAAATATTTGTAATAGAAGAAGTTCCATTCAGAATGGAAAAATTGATATTGAAATTATTTTTAGTCGTAAAACTTTTGTCCTCAAGTTTCTTCGTGGTAGATATACTAAAGAACTGATCCTTGATAAAAACAAGTATATGCTTCCATTTTTTCATATTCATCAAATATGTTTAAGAGGTTTGTTTCTTCTCTTTCCTTCTTTTCGTACGAACCTCCACTTTTAGCGTATGAAGAGTTTACTCTTTCGATTTTTTCCATATCCTTCTGTAGCTTTCTTTCTTAGAGGATAAAAAACTTTAATATCTCCCATAAAGTAGCTTTATCATTAGCAAAATGAGCTCTGAGTCTTAAATAGATGTTCTAATATGACAAATTATATACTGTAACAACTTAGGAATTATGAAATCCTTCACATTGATTATTTGTTCGGATTTTGCGACTATCAACGATCCACATATCAATATAAAACTTTTTAAGCCAAGTAGATTGAAAATAAGAGAAAAAATCTTCTAGTTTCACTTCTTTCAGCATTTTTCGAAATTTATTAAAGATTGGCTCGATTTAAAGAAAAGTCTTATCACAATTGTTGAGTAAAAAACAAAATACCTTGGCTTTACGTAAGAAAGCACTAGCTAGAAGCATTTTAACGCTTTTGCGAAACTTTTCATTCTGGGTATAACATGGTCCGAAAACTAAACAAATTTGCAGATGTAAAAGAAAAACCATTGTAAAAAATTCATTTTAAAAACAAATTACTCTATGAACAGCATTTATGATAGCTTGTTCGAAATCCCCAGTTACATATTCAAGATTTTTAAAGATGATCTGTTCTTTTAAATGCTCAAATACTTTTCTAAAATACTTAAACTTCATTATGAAAAGCATGTATTGTAAAAATTTGTGAGAAGTGTTTCGGTGCGAGCTTAAATGTTCCATCTAGGAATATTCCATCTATTTTCGAAACATTTTTTACATGAAATATCATAATTCTTTCATTTGGAAAAATTTTGTCATATTGTAAGAACAGTTTGTTAGAGCAATTGGAGTAATTCTCTGGGATTTCAAAAAATATATTATCACGGTCTTGTTTTCGTTTTCTATTGTTTGAGATTTACTTCACCAAAAGGAAGCGAAAGTAACAATCTAATGCTTGTACAAATCGTTAAATAAGAAAACTATATCTATGAAATGAGACTTAAACTTCTAATCAAGAATTCTAAGAAGAAGCTTGCAAAAACTTTATTATTTCCGATCAATTTATACTTTTCATCCCTTAACCTCCTCTGTTTGAGAATAATATAGCAATATCAGCATTTTCAATCATTTAAGATCAGGGATTATATAGTTCAGTTGCATGATGTAGTGGAGTATTTCTTCTTCTTTTCTCATTTTCTATGGGGTCGATGTTTTTGATTTCCTTTCTCCATTCTTCTCTATCCCAGACATCATTTCCATCAAAGTCTTATCTTTGAAATCCTTTCTTAGACAATCCATCCATCCATCTGAGTTTCGGCCTTCCTTTTTCCCCTTTCCTTTTATTTCCATATTCCTCACTTTTTTTCCTCCTCATCTTTTCTCATTATGTGGCCATAGCATCTGAGTCTACTTTCTCGCACTTTCTCTGATACTTTATCGACGTTTGTTACCTTTATGATTATATACAGATAAAGGGTATGATGTAGTACTTAGCTTTATAATATATATAATATTTTTGTAAGTTACTTGCAATCGAAGTGGGATATTTTTCCTCCGACTTTGCAACGTCGGTAAAATCATCATGAGTAACGGACACAAAAATATAAATTATTTATAAATATGTCTTCCTCATCCCAAGCTATTTTTAGTGATAAAACTGGAATAAATGTTTTCAGTGAATTGTTTCTTAAATCATTCTATTGATCCAGTTTTTCTCAAAGGATGTGTCTAGGTACACTGGGTGGGGGGGGGGGGGGCTTTGTCCCTTCCCCTGAGATTAATTTTGTCCCCTGAAACTCCCTTGAAATATAAATGTATACACTTTCTTATAGTTAAAGAAAAATTAGTTTTGGCCCCCTGTACATGGAGTCTGGCGACAAGGCTGGAGGACTCATACATTTTTGATACATAAGACACTCACTACTCTCTGTATTCTTTTAAAAATAATATAAGTTTCATAATAAAAGCACATTCATGCAAAAACTCAAAATTTTATATAAATAAAATTTGTCTAACCTTCCATATTTCGAGATAATGTTGCTATTGCGAAGTAAAGTTTATTCTTTTATGAAGAAACTTTCGGATTTAAATTCTATAATTTTTTTAAATTTTATGTTTTTGTTGTTCATTTTTTCATGAGAGAATCAAGATTTTTGTTAAATAAATGAATTTTGAAAATATCATAGGGTGTATCGTGATAAGGCGTCATTTAATTTTTATACAACTTTTTGTGTAAAAATTAAATGTTTGAAAAACACTGTATTTATCAGTTATATGACTGAAATATTTATACTCTTCTCTGTCCGATATTTTGATGTGTTAAAATTCTCATGGTCTCATAAATGCATATAGTTTCTCTTTCATCAAATTTTAATTGAATAGTTACATAGATCTTATAAACTGGTGCATGTATATCTTCTTCGTATTTACGATACTTTAAAATTATTATTCAGAAAATAGGTTTTCTGTAGATGCCTTAATGTATCTTTTGCAAGGACATCTTAAAAGAAACTCAATTCATTTTTAGTTTGAAGAGTACCCATCATACAACATAATATAATGATAAAGGGTTAGGTGTGGAATTCGGACCCGGTTAAATAAACTGAGACTGATTCCCAACTTCTCCATGAAAGAGAATTCTTTTTTGGGCTATTGACTTATAATGCCTTCTTTTTTCAGGAAAAGATTCTGCACCAATCTAATAATCAACCGTTATCCTCTGAATTTCTTGCATTCAGTCAAAGAAAAAGAGTTTCATTTTCATCTATAGAAGAAGATTCCAAAATCAATAATGGTGTGTCCAGCGTTGAAGCTGTGAAAATAGTCAAAGCTCCAAGTTCCCCAACTTCAGCAACGGGAAAACGCACGGAAGAAGACGATCTGATCATGTTTTCTGCAAAGGATTGCTGTGGACTCGACAAAGTTTACAAATTCAGTTTATCTGAAATGGAAATGCATGATGAAAATTTGAACTGCATCTACGAATGGGGTTTTCCCATCTTTCAGTACCGCGAAGCGCACGAGTATGGAGTTTTGACTCGGGTAATCACGAAAATTCTCTTTTTTTTTACTATCTTCCATTTTAACGGCGAATGAATTTTCAAAGTTATACATATTCAATAAACCTACTTCCATAAATATAATAATAGTCGTGTCTCGTTTGTCCGTTCTCTTTCAACACGTGATAAAATCCTTCAATGATCTATGTTTCCGTTTTCGCGCACTTTTTTGGTGAATAAGACACGCCATTTCCATTAGTAAACGAGACATCGCTTGTTTTGCATTGGTGGTATGGGAATACCAAAAATTTGAAAAAACAAACATGAAAATCTACCTATTTATTTTTCAGAAGCTAGAGTATCTTACGCAGATTAATGCCAGTCATGAAGAAAGAAAAGATACTCGGTATATATGGGATTACAGTGATTATAAATTATGAGGGGTTGTATGACTTCTTCATACTTTTGTGGTTTTGGTAAAGGGTGTCTAAAAATTATTTGGGCTTGTCTCTAGTGCTCAACCTTTTGAAGATAGAATAAGTCAAAAAATACTTCAAAATTGTTTTTTATTTCTATGTCAGGAGACTGAAAATATTTACGCTTCTCTTACACGTTAAATGCTTAATAAAAATGTTATGAGTGCTGATTTTACAAGTTTTTTATTAATTTAATGAATTTTAAAGCGAACGACTCTTTGTTGTCGTTAAGGTGGATCCACCATATGTAATGTAAATGAAGAAAATAAGCAATTTATTACATAAAAATATATTCGCCCGTTAACGATCCGAATAATCAAACGATTTGTAGTAAAAAGAATTTATAAACACAGAAGATAATATATTATAAAGTGGACTATTATTATTCTTAAATTGCTTAAAAATGTCCAAATAGTAAAATTTAACTGTTATGTTCACAATTCATAATTTAGACGGTTATGGTCTATAACAGAGCTACTCAACTATTATAAGCAAATGTCCAGTTAGACAAGTTCCAATGCATGTATAGGTCCAAAAATTTTTATTACATGAAATAAAGAAAATAAAACAACCATCTCAGAAAATAATAATAAAATTATAATTGAATTAACAAATCAATGTTCATTTTAATAATAAATAATGATTGAAATTCTTAATAATAATGTTCGCCTGGGGTCCAACTACAACACTCAAAAGGTCCGGATTCGGACCGCGGGCTGCCAATTGAGTACCTCTGGTCAATAAGATAAAATTTAATAAATTTAAAATGGATTAAAGTAATAATAAACACGAAAGAATGTGTAAATTCAGTTAAGTCCAAGTAAATTTTATAATAAATATAAGCGAAAATTTAATTTATTGGCGTCGCCTTTTATCGTGTGTATTGGCATATAAAGTTTTTGCTTTCTCCATTTTAGATGGTGTATCGTGTGTTCTATGAAGCGAATCTTATTCAAATCTTCAATATTCCTTTGTTGCCGTTTTTCAAGTTTTTTCAGAAGATTGAAAATGGCTACAATGATGTTGCGTGTAATAACATTTTTTCTTTCTCTCTCTCTCTTGATATTTTCTTTAAAAAAAAAAGATTTTTTTCCATAACTGAAATCTTAACGGCCCTCACAATTTTATAGCATTTTGTATAAATAATACTTATTTATGTGTTACGACTTTTTTTGATATAGAATTTGCTTAAAATTTTGCCTTTTTTTAGTGTATTATCAAAAAATTATGCAAATATACACCCTTTTTACTATTAAAAATACATAATACTAATATTTTTCATTTCCATAAATGCAATTAGAAAATTTTTTAATTTACAATTCGATGAATTATAAAAAAACACAAGAAAAGGCGATTTTGGAAAAAAGAGGGCCAAGGAGTAATCAAAATGACCATCGAGATGTACCGCTCTGTACAAAATAACAACAAGCATATCCTTTGCAATAAAATCAGCAAATACAGTGTTAATTCAATAAACTAACATTGTCATAGTAGTTAAATAATAAAAAATAGGTATAAAAAATATTTTGACACAAAATATTCAAGATTCAATCAAATAGAATTGATAAAAATTGGAGGCTTTTATGGTGCCAACAACATCTTTACTAAATGTAGTTTTACGTTTGAAGTATGGCATACGTAGAGCCTAGAAAATTTCCTTTGTCTAGAATTGTGTCTAGAAGGACTTTCTAGTAAAAGGAGTATGAACAGCTGTATTTGGAAAGTACAAGAAATGAAAGCATCCACTTAAATAATAATTTTTGAAAGCAAAAGTACTCAAGGAATGCGTTTCAACTTGATTAAAAGATGATGTTTATCAGAGTTGTACCAAAGAATGCTAGCATTCAATAAATGAGAGTAAACCATGGGTAAGAGCTTTTATTTTTATTTCTTGTAAACGAAAAGTTTAAATTAGAGCAACTTTTAAAAAGAAGATAAATTGTCATAGGACTTAATAACGTTAAATTCATTAAAAATAGGAGCCCGGTCAACATTAAAACATTACGAGGTAATACACATTTGCGGTAGTCTTAGTCACATGTGGTAAAAAAAATATTAGAAATTAAATCCTTAAAAATTCAAATTGAACGTAGCTGTGATCAATTTTAAACTTCCATCGGTTACAAGAGGAAGCAAATTTTTATTTAAAAAAGAAAGAAAAGCAGATATATTTTTAGACGGCTAACGATATTTACAAAAAACAGTAAACTTTATATTAAAAGAAAAATAATTGGCAGGACAACTCAAAATATTAAATTTTATTAATTTCAATCGGTTGGAGAAAAATATTTCCCCTCAACACACCCTTTGGAATCTCTTTTAGCATATTTAAAAGAAAACCCACGTTTCATATTTCACTCACTGCTATAATATTAAATGGAATTCTAAGCTTACCTAATCAAAGAAAGACAGTGATCATTCGTAGAAAAATCGTATTCATATAACATTGAGATATTTTCTAAAATAGGATTTCGTTCAAATTATGTGGTTTAGGGCAGCGTTATTCAAACTGTGTGTCCCGACCCTTTAGTGGGTCGCGTGAAAAATAAAATGGGTCGTGACAAAAAAGAAAGGACATCACGAGAGAGCAAAGTGAAGAAAATGTAAAAGTATTAATATTTTATTCATACAAATAAATAAAGCGATGTGCAGATCATCATAAAAAAATATACATATAAATTGTCAATGCTGAATAAACGAACACCGTGATCAGAGTTTGTCTTATTACACCTAAGTTTTATGGGTCGCGATGCAAACTGTGCTTCTTGCTATGGGCGAAGCAAAAAAGTTTGAAAAACGCTCGTTTAGGGCGACATTTTTTTGAAGAAATAGAGCCTAGGGGTGTTTTTGAAAAATGTATTCCAAAGGAGCGTGTGTTTATAAAACAGTGCTAATATGCACGCAGAAAAAGCGTTAAAAAATAATTAGTGTCATGGTTAATTGTTTTTATTATTTCTTTCAATTATTATCTGTAGAAGAGAGTGAGATATGCTTAAATGCGTGTAAATTAACAAAATAATAATAATTGGTGCTTTTATGTAAATATTTTCTAAATTCTATCACACTTGTTGTTTCAAAAAAATTTGGCGGTCTACAGCACCATCTAGTGGACATGTTCTCTCACCATTAACTCTACAACGACCAAAAGTGTCAATTGACGCAAAATGAATAATTATAATGTTGTTGTTGTTAGCCCCTAAGTTATACTATCTTTATATGAGTATAATCTATCAGTTCAAAACAAGACATTGTTTAAACTGAGAGAGTATTACCATAAAAGCAAATACTCTCAGGGAAAAGTGTAGAAGTTTGTTACACTTTCCCAGCAGCAGCGATAAACCAGTGTAATTTCAGCCAACCCGCAAAAATACACCATAAGGTACTGCTGGCTTAATAATTATAATTGTTTTGAGTATTATTGAAAAAAGAGACAAGAATCATTTTTATTGAAAATAGAAATGTTGATATAAAAGCCAAATACTTTGAACATTTGAAACAAATTTGATTATAAAGTTTTCTTTAAAAAGAATGCGAGAACAAAAATGCAAATGTTGTATACAATTATTAAAGCTCTGGAAATTTTTTCCTGCTTCTTGTTGTTGGATTCCCAGATTACACTATCTCATCTTTCAGCGTAACGATCAGTCAGTGAAAAAAAGTAACTTTTTATTTGAATCTGAGTGACCACCATTTTTCTCCAAAAATTCTTAAAGGGTTAAGTGTAATAGTTTCGTTACACCTTCACAGATGAAGCGATGATGTGTAAAGTTCGTTGGTTCTAGCTGCTGGCTCCATCAGTACGCTTCGACTAATAATAATCAGTTTTAATTGATTGATGGGTACATCGTTAATCTCGATTTTCAGACCACAATTTACTTCACGCAACAGATGTTCTTCACTCAGTATTCTATCTGACTTCACATCCTCTAATGAAACTTATTTTCAAATACTCAAACAAAATTCAATCTGATCGCCTTTCTCTTCACACTAACAATAGCGATGGTGTCAATAAAAAGAAAGCCAATCCCTTCTCTTCTTCCTCCAAGAATACGGGTAGGTACTCTTTCATGCTTATCAAACCATCTATGATATATATCTAAAAAGTTATGGTCTTAATTTTTGAACAAAAAAGACATTTTAAAATTTTTTAAACCAATCAAATGATATATTTTGACTATTCAAAAAAAGTGTGTAAAAATGATGAATCTGATTGGCTAAAATTCATTTATTTTCAAATGTTTTCATATAATATTTAATATATACCTTTTCCAATTTACGTTTGTCCATTTTTATTTAATTATTTTATTTTTTTTCGAACCTAAAAGTTTTAGTGTTTCCGAACTTTTAAGTGTTTTAGCTTAACATTTTCAGCCACAATGGGCAAAAATTCTCTGCTTAATTTATATAAAAACTCATTGAGATACAAAAGAGATGATAGAAAACCAATGTTTGAAGGGTTAGAACAAAAAAAATTGGAACAGAACGACCTAAAGAAAAAATGCAGAACTTTTGAAGTAAAAGTTGAATTAGGGAAAAATTTTACTTTAATGAAGCATCCAAACCTTTAAATCTAGAAAAAATAATAATTCTGAAAAAAGACGATGAGACTGTTAATAATTTTAATGCTATCAAGAAAGCTTTGTAGTGGAAATTGTGTTTTTTAGAAAAGAGTATTGAAAATAATCCTATTAGAAGAAATGAAAAATAAAATTGAGCAAAGGTTCCTATTAAAACTTCCAAAAGCTTCAATACAGAATTATCAGTTTCTCCTCCCCCGAATAATTTTCAATTTTTCAATTATATATTTTTTTATAGTTTTTAAAAGATTTCTTTGTATTGTGAGTATATTTACTTTTCTTGCTTTGAGGTTAAGTCTCAGAATGTATATTTAAAATCTATTCTTTTCATTACTTGCCACTTCATTGAAATAATGTTGCAAATTTGAGCTATGTTTGATCAGAGGAAGTAATGTAGCGCGAAATTTGAACAAGAGCTCATACATTTTTCAGCTGGGCGAATATTTTTTATAACAGATAACTATATAAGAACTCTATAATTTAAAGCTTAAAAGGGTTATCCCTATTACTGTAATCAGGATCGTCGATCCATCCTACAATTTATTTTGTCCCTCTAAAACTCTTTTGAAATATGTAAATGTATACACTTTCTTGTAGTCCCGACCCCACGAAAATCAGTTTTGCCTCCCCCTCCCCCATGTACTTAGTCGGGCGACGGGGCTGACTGTAACTGAAAGAGTTAAATGTAATAGAACACACAAGTTAGGGAAACTTACGTTATATTTGCTAAATATAATTTAAACAACTAAGTTTTACTCCAGAAATCGATTATATAGCATCTTTATTCTTAGATATTCGTTTTATTTAATGTTCTAGTTTTTTTATATGAAGATTGCTTAGAATAGGTAGAGCAGTGTTTTCACACTTTGCTTAAAAATTTGTTAATTACAAATAATTTTAGGGAATGGAATAGCTAATTTATATAAATTTAATGTTTGTCTTCCAAAAATCTTAATAAACCTTCACTTTCTATTTGAAAGGGCTTACTTTAAATTCATGCATCCCCATCCATACCTGTCAATAATAAACTTTACTAGCTTATTGATTTTTATTAATTTTTATTTCTGCTAAATCCTTTGCTCCTAGAAAAAGAAGATTTAGAAGATGAGATTGTGATTGCAGGGAAATACCTAACTCCCCTCGAACTCCTTGCTATATATATGGCGGCTGCGATCCACGATCATGATCATCCTGGAAGAACAAATGCCTTCTTGGTATCAACTCAGCATCCTTTAGTAATTTCCTTCTCTTATTTGCCTACTATTTCAAAAATACGCATCACTTGAGATGCATATATCTCCCTTGAGGTGATTTTATCTAGGGCGTTTTCATTGAGAACGCACAAATGCGCTGTTTGCGTCAGTGTAGTGTGCGCAAGGGCCGACCTCAAGACCTTATAGTATCGAATCACTATAATGAAATATTCAATAAAATAAATTCCTTATATCGAAACTTTTTTACCAGTATATATCTATTTATTGCGATGCCTTCAAAGGAGTGACAACTCAAACAAGCTATAAATTAATGTTAGATATCAAAAAACTGACACAATTATATAGTAAAAAGCAATGGGTTGACAAACAAATTTTTATCGCTCATTATAAATAATGTTATTGTTCATTGATTTTATTATTTCTTCTTGTTTAAAAATTTAATATTTTCAACATCAGAATGAAAATGTTTCATTAGAATATAAGAGAAAATAATACATGAAATTCTGCTTTTAAAAAATCATCTTCAGAATGCGAGTAATTTCTGGACTTCATCGCTAAAAATACAGCTTGTTTAGTTGGTAAGTAAATTGATGTCATGTCGCTCTTTTGTTTCTTCATTCCTTTGAATTTAAGTTATTTTTGTCACTCCCTTGATAATAATAACCCCTATTTTACATATTTTATAATATATATAAAAGTGAAATAAATTAGTTTATCAAATTTATATAAAATGAATTTGAGGTATCTAGCAGAGGTATTTGAAATTTTTGGCTAAAATTCATCTGGTATTGTGAATTTATTTAGAAATTCTAAACCTATTTCGGTACTTATGGGTTATCTCCCCCCCCCCCCACTCTAAAAAATTTAAAAAAATTTTTTTTTCCAACTTAATAATTTTAAAATACTAATTAATTCATAATTTAAATATATAATTAAATATAAATATTTAATTTATGAAATTAAATTAAACAAATTATTACTTTTTTTGCTGTATGATTTTCATTAGTTACACTATATAATATTTTTTGAGTAAGCAGACGATATTTTGCCAACTAAAATAGTACAATATTTTAGACTTTTTTTTATTAGTTTGTATTGGACTCCTGTTTAAACAAGCAATTTATTATTTTTACTCATCATTTAAATTCAAATAAAAAAATTTTTTAGAGTGGGGGGGGGGGGGGGGAGATAACCCATAAGTACCCCTATTTCTTAACCATCAGGCACTTGTTGCAATTTTTGTAATAAAAATTTAAGATCATGAAACATTGCTCGTCTCTTTTTTCAAGACGTTACTACACAAGTTTTAAATAAAGAAAAGTTATGACTATGACCACTTTATTGTAATGGTTTTGTACATATAGACTTCGTAATTCCGAATATATGCGACAATATAGAGTTTGGAATTTCCGAAAATCATTGGAAAGGTATACTCTTTGTGGTTAACATAGGCTAGGTTATACAAATAAATATATTTTCATTTTTCCAAAATCTGCTTTTATGTGAGGTCAGTCAAGTTTTATCTAGTTTCAAAAAATACCAATAATAATTAACGTTCTTAATTTATATAATATTTTTTCAATATTTTATATTCACAAAGGTAAAATATGATTTTTTACATTTTAAAATTTCATAGTTGAAGAAAACTGTCGAAAATTAATATATATTTTACTTTTTATGGGTCAGTAGTATAGGTCAGTATAATGTTTTTCTAATAAATTTTAAATTATTTTTGAAGTGAAAAATGTTGATCGAATGTACAAGATTTGAAGCTATACTCTTTGTGGGTAAAATAGGCTAGGTTTTACAAATAAATATATTTTTATTTTTCCAATATCCGCTTTTATGTGAGGTCAGTCAACTTTTATCTAGTTTCAAAAAATACCAATAATTAACGTGATGAGTTTATATATTATTTCTTCAAAATTTTATATTCACAAAGGTAGAATATGGTTTTTAACATTTTAAAATGTCATAGTTAAATAAAACTGTCGAAAATTAATATATATTTTTTACTTTTTATGGGTCAGTAGTATAGGTCAGTATAATATTTTTCTAATAAATTTTAAATTATTTTTCAAGTGAAAAATGTCGATTAAATGTAAGAGTTTTGTTTGATATTCGTAGTCTACTTTTATTTAGTTTAGATACAACCTTTCTAATTTTTAACGAAGGGCATTCGTTAAAAATTATACCGACAGTGTGCGAAGAATAAATCACATTATTGATTGATTTTAGAGCATAATTATGCGAAGAAAGATTAACACATGTTGCATTACGCGTTTGTGAGCGCAGTGAATTCTTATCTCACATACGCTTCACCACATCTTTAGCACGCGTGTGTGGTTTTGTCGATTGAATGTACGAATTTTGTTGGATAATCGTAGTCTACTTTTATTTAGTTTAGATACAACCTTTCTAATTTTTAACGAAGGGCATTCGTTATATTTATACCGACAGTGTAGGAAGAATAAACCACATTATTGATTGATTTTAGAGCATAACTATGCGAAGAAAGACGAACACATGTTGCATTACGCGTTTGTGAGCGCAGTGAATTCTTATCTCGCATACGCTACACCACATCTTTAGCACGCGTGTGTGGTTTATTTATCGGGCTAGTGTACGCTTAGTTTATTTGTAGTGTTCATAGCTTAAATCTTAGTCAAATATTAAAACGCTTATAACTTTCACATTTCTCAACAAAATGCATCATGCGATATACCAAATTAAAGCATTTTTTATGGGCTTTCAGAATACATTACTTATATCATAAGTACTTAAGAAATACCATTTTACTGTTTTTATTTTCCATGGGCTTCATTAAAATAGTATTAGTTTTTCCTTTTTTTTTATAAATTACCCTTCGTTTTTTTTATTGGTCAGTATAATGTTTATCTAATAAATTTAAAATTATTTTTGAAGTGAAAAATGTAGATTGAATGTACAAGTTTTGTTGGATAATCGTAGTCCACTATTTATTTTTAGATTTTTATAAAATCATTTTAGTTTTCGGTTTTTTATAAATTAACATTAGTTTTTTACTTCTTTTGAATTAATCATCCAAAATTTAAGTTTTTGGAAAAAAATATTTAAAATCGTGCAAATTGCAAAGTATAGGTAATAACTTTTGTAACATCGTATGAGGTAGCAAAATATGAACAGAAAGTTTGATATTTTTTGATTTTTTAAAGAATATTTTTCGATTCTTTGATTACAGAATTTTATTTTGATTATTTGATAAAATATATTATATAGGTTGGAGATGAATTATCGCGGTATACAGGTTGGAGATGAACCAACGTAGTATACAGGTATAATGTATATAGGTAATAACTTATGTAGCATCGTCTCCCCGAATGAGGTATATCAAATCTTACATCTAGCAGAATGTGAACAGAAAGTTGAACATTGTCTCCCTAGTTATTTGTACATGGAATAGAAACCATCGTAGTATACAGGTTGAAGATGAATCATCCTAGTATACAGGTTGGAGATGAATCATCGTAGTATACAGGTTGGAGATGAATCATTGTAGTATATAGTTTGGAGATGAATCATCGTAGAATACAGGTTGGAGAAGAATCATCGTAATATACGGGTTGGAGATAAACTAAATATTTATTTTTATAAAAATATTTATTTCTGGGCTAAAAAAATTAAAGTTTATTTTGATAAGCACATTTATTATTATTAAAAATCATATTCATTTAAACGCTAACTGCATATTTCTTTTAGCCTCACCAAACCACTCAATACAATCCAATTGCTTAATTTCATTTATCCCAGTTTTCATTCAATCGACCAAATCCTTATTAGATTTTTCTAAAAGTTGTCTTCGGACTGATTACTTTATTTTAGAAAAAGCTTGTTCAATAGGGTTAATCATGTACGAGCATGGAGAAAAATACTTGTATGCAAGGGTGAAATTTGAGAAACTTTCTTTACAAATTGTAGAGTAGAGAGCAGAGTTTTGTGATATGTTCTTTTGAACCAAAATTTCTTTTAATTTGTTTAAAAAGCAAGCGAATATTTGAGAATCAATACTGCTTTTGTGTATTTCGTAACAAATTACTCCATTTATATTAATAGCCAGCAGTAGTGATTTGTTAACACCTCTTGTCGTGGACACTGCTATTTTTGCTTTTATGTACCTTTCCTTGATCGCCCAAACGTTCTTCTCAAATGAAAATTAAATTCAGACTCATCTATGAAAATGTTGTATCATTAGTATTAGATTTGCTTGTTTGAGAGTTGACAGAAAACAGAGTTACTGTTGCATTTTACGTGTTATAGATAAATTAGTAATTTTTGTATGTATGGATTCAAGCGATATGTTTAGGGAAAAAGTTTCATAAATTTATTGATGTAATTGTTTCATCATGTTATTTTCACTAATTTCATTTTCAATAAAATCAATCTGATCTGGGTTAATTTTATACGTTCTGGGTCCACCCCAAGATATTCTTAATGAAGAATTTTATACTTTTTTTCGATGAAATATTGTTCTTACTTTTAATCCTGATTTTAATGGAAACATATCAAAAATAAATGATTTTACTTTAATAACAAATTCGTCTGCTTTTAAAGTTAGATTGTTGTTGAATAAAAAAATAATATAATATAAAAATAAAAATTTTCTAGTTGAATCTAAAGATAAAATACACTTAAAACTTGAGAACATTTTACTTGAACTTGTAATGCTACCAGAATCCATTAGAGTCGACTTTATAAAAATATCATCGTCTGCGTTTATAAAATTTTTTATACAAATCGTCTGCTTTTCATTAGATATCGTCTGATTATTCTGGTCGTTATCGGTTTAACCCCTTTACGATCTATATAATCAGACCCTATCTAATGTAAAGCAGAAGATTTGTATTAAAGGCAGATAAACGCAGTTCTATTTAAAAGGTGCCACCTATAGGTGACGTTGGTTGTATTTGGGTTAAAGCAGCTAAGTGACCACAACATATTGTAATAGTCTCTTGTTAGTATATCTTTTCGTGCCCTGGAATCGTCGGCGCGGCGCTGCCTTGGGTTGCGTGGCTGCACCGGTCGCACGAAAGGGCTGTCTAGGAGGCAGCACATCTGGCACAGGAATGCCCAAATCGGACATAGTGGACATGTTCATTTGCCTAGCTGCTTGCTCCCAGCTACATTGTGTGGCCAGGCAAGCAGTGGTAGCAAGAGTGTTGACTTCACGGAGATCGGAAGGGCTGAGAACATCGACAACTTTCACTTCTCTAAGAGTAAAATGAAGCGACAATTTAAAAGCCATTTACGACCGAACAAAGCGTACAACTCTAGTAATTCCTATTTAATTGCATTGGAAGTAAGAGTTCGTCTGCTTTCCCTTTGGGAACATTGGTCTAAAATGGGTTATTAATATAAACCGCCTTAAAAGTACTGGTCTGTGTCATCTAAAGATGGCAATGCGACCAAATTGGTTAAACGTACTAAGAGAAAACACAAATAACAGTCAATACTGCATGGTTATCAGCATATACTAGTTAGTAATAGTTTATATAAAATTTTGATATGATTTTTATCTGTGCTTTGGCCAGCAATAAAAAATATTATCGTCTTTTATATCGACATTTCTTAAGCCCTAAAATTTCGTAAGCGTAAAGAGATAAATGGCAATTTTACTTGCATATTTCTTATACCAAATATTTGCTGCTGCTTTTTGTTTGCAGCTCTTATAATTGTTGCCCATTAACATTGATTCTTTTATGCGAAAGCCGTGTTTGTCTTGTACGTATATACAATTCTCAGGTTCTCTAAAAAATCGCCAATGCCTTTTTACTTTTTCAATGTGTCAGGGAGCCTATTATATGTGCGCCATTGAACATGCTTTGTAAATTGACATAGATTCCAAATTTTCAGATTTAAAGAAATTTTTAAATCTAAAATTTGGCTCCAAATAAATTTATTTACGTTTTTAGCTCATCGAATTATCGAAGTCTGAATAAAGTTGATGTGGGCAGACAAAAAATTGTTTGTGACCGGGTTCGAGTAGCACTGCCTAATCTCAGTATTTTTTCTCTGAGATGTCTTTTACCAATAGAGGATTTTTTAGGAGTTAGACCAGTGAAGAAGCTTAGGATAAAACTTCTTTCAATCCATGCATATAACTAATGAGCATGTAGTCCTTATCACACATCTACAAAATTATATCTTTATTTCGATATTGCGTGACAGGCCATTATTTGTGCAGGTTGAATATAATTTGTTAACTCTTTTATTTTGATGATGATTGACAGGCCGTTCTTTACAATGATCGCAGTGTGCTGGAGAATCATCACGTAGCTTCTTCTTGGGACACGCTGACATCATCTCCTGAGTACAACTTCTTGACAGGCTTGGATCAAGCAGAATTCAAACTTCTTCGTTTTCTAGTGATTGAAGCTGTTCTGGCGACGGATTTGAAGCAACACTTCGATATCATTACAGAATTCAACGCGGAAGTAAAAATATATGTAGATAATAAGATTATAGTATGGTAGAGTTTCTATAAATCGTACTTCTAGAAAAGTCTTGATTCGTATTTTTTATCAGTGTCAACTTTTCATCACGTGACAATTAACGACTGATCTTTTAATTAATTTATTTTATGATTACCTAAACACTTAAACATCCCGACGTATGTTATGATGAAAAATCGACTAGGATGATAATAATCTCGCCTACGATGAAGTAATGCGTGATTGAATGTCGCATAATCCTTTTATCATGATAAATTCTAATAGGCAGTCTTCTATGTGGCTTGTTAATCAAACTAATTTAAAATATATTATTGGAGATTATTCTGGAGGAATTATTGTGTGTGTTACTTATGTCAAATTTTTAACTACATTTTAAAGCATTTATGAAAATTAATAAAAAAAAAAGAGTTTCGGAATCGTCCATTAATGTTTTTCCATAAGATCTAAAATGTATCAAAGGTGTTTCCGATTTATGAATATGTTTTCCAATTTTCATCAAAGTGATGCAAATGCGATTCCTCAAAATAAGGCGATAATAAGTTGTACACAGGAATAAGTTTTTGTTCTTTAACCCGTTATCGACCAGAATAATCAGACGATATCTAATATAAAGCAGAAGATTTGTATTAAAAAGCATTGATAAAAGCAGACGATTCATATTTTTGTAAAGTCGATTGTGGTCGATAACCGGTTAAATTAAATCGCAGAAGCAAACAAAAGAAAGAGGTTCATTTTTTAAAATTGTATTTTTCAAAATTACATTAAGATTCGTTTACTTAGATGTGATTTCAAACAGAAGAGATTATTACAAATTTAATTGCATTAAATCTTATCAAATAATTTTTAGAAAAAATGCTTCCTCATTTATTTTTACCAAAATCTCAAACACAGCAAATTTTCTTCTAAAAAGTAAACAAGTTTTTGCAATGTTGTCTGCCAAACTTTGCTACACAGTAGTTTGCTATTTACAATTTAATATCCGGATTTGGGTCAAAAAATTATGTTAAGCCCAAAGTAATCATTTGATGATTTATTACTTATAATAATCAAATATTACTGCATACATTTAATTTTTGGTTGAATCAATTATAATGACAATATTTTATTGAGTTTTTTGTTCAATAGTCATATGTTTGCATAATCTGACGTTTGTGATCACAGACTTGCTAAAATCTTCATCTTGTAACTTGTACGTATGTTCAGATTGTAAATGTATGTGTGCTTATTGATGCAAGCATATTAGCATGGAACCCAAAATGCTATACTTTATACTCGAATTAAATTCATTGAAAACCAGAGAAGTACAACTCACTTTCTTAATTTTGAGGATTTTTGTCTTAGAATCTATCTATAAATTAGTTTTCCACTCCGACTCCATCTATTTGTATTTTTGTGATTTTGACTTTAAAAATTTATAGTTCCTAAATATCAAATATTACATCATCTATAAGTTACCGACTCACTAATGTTAAAAGTGTGATCACATGTGCCATATTACGAGGTCGTTCGTGGATGTCGATTTGTTTAGTGTCATCTCACATTGTCTTCAAAAAGATTTTCAAATTATTGTCTACAATCTTGTAATCTAAGTCAAAACAATAGCTTTCATAAACTAAAATTTTCTGTGCTTTTTTGCGTTACAAGGTATTTGTGTTCTAAAAAATTCAATGTTTAATTCAATTTAGCCCTGGTTGGACCCAAAAAAAATTTTAACTGTATTTTTTTAACATTGTATTTTAAATCTTTCTGAAAATTTAGCTATTTTTTTTTTATTATTAAACACAACTGATAAGTATGAAACTGAAAAAATTTTCAATGCTTCAAAAATTAATAAGTTATCTAATATACACATTGGGTCCATTTGGACCCATAAAAAGATGAAATGGTATATTTGAACAATAAAATTTAATTTTATATAAAATGAAAAAGTAGTCAAATTATAAGTATAACACGTAGATGTCTGTGTCTACAGATACTAATTGCAAAAAAATATTGATTTGAATGATTGAAATTATATAAATTAAAATTTTTTGTGCGACTAAATTTCAATTATATTATATATAAAATATTGAATATATATGCATATGTTATATTATGTTTAGATAATTTTTTTAAAATTTACTTTTCATAATTTCTTTTATTTTTTGATCTTTCAAATACGAAAATAAAATGTCTGAAGAAAGTACTTTTCATTCTGAATCTTCAAGCTTTTCTGCTAGTTGTTCTTCATCAGATGACAATCTCTCTACAAATACAAGTGTCTTCTTTTTCTTGTGATTCTTCAATCAACAATAATGATTCTTCAAGAACCTGTTTTTCTAAAGATGGTAAAATAGAATGAAAATTTTATTGTGATATTACTACTAGCAAGAATAAAAGTGAGAATATTATAAAGTTAAAACCTGGACCAACAAGTTATGCTATTTTTAGAATATCTGATATTTTTTTTAGTTTCATGCTTTTTTTTTCACAAAAAAATTTAAATATTATTATCAAGTGTTCAAATTCTAAAGGTGCTTTAAAGTTTGGAGAGGAATGGAAGGATATTGATGAAACAGAAATTAGAGCTTACTTTGGAGTTTTGATACTTGCTGGCGTTTTCCGTTCCAAAAATGAACCAACAAAAAATTTTTGGCATCCAGAAAATGGAAGAAGCATTTTTCCAGCAATAATGTCAAGAAAAAAATTTGAAATAATTTCAAGTTCCTAGAAATTTGACGACATTTCTACAAGAAATATAAGAAAAGAAACAGACAAGTTTGCTCCTATTAGAGATATCTGGGAAGAATCGAGAGTAATTCCAGAAAAGCTATATAATCCAAATTTTTTCTTGACAATTAAAGAACAATTGAGAAGCTACAAAGATAGGTGTCCTTTTCGGCAATGCATGCCTAATAAACCATACAAATACGGATTAAAATTTTGGATTCTGTGCGATAATGAAAACCACCTTATCTTGGGAAGCAGCCCCATTCTAAAATTGAAAAAATTATTGCAGAAAAAGTTGTGCTTGATTTATGCAAAAGATTGAAAGGACACAACGTGACATTTGATCAATTTTTTTCATCTTTTGGACTAAGTGAAAAACTACTTTCAAAGCACAAAATAACATCAATTTCAACCATTAGAAAAAACAAAACTTCACTTCCGTACAACCTTGCTTGTCCCAAAAAGCGTCCCCTTTATAGCTCAATTTTTTGTTATTTTACTAAAAATTTTGAATTTTTAAAAAAAATCAAAACACAAAAAATAATTTCTTTAGCGTTTCGTCCGATAGCGCGAGAACTTTTAACGAATGCTTCGATTCGTTTTCCTGCCAGTTCGGATGGTGTAAATCGTTCTAGGATTTTAGGACGGGTAGCGTCATGATCCGCGAAGAGTAGGCGGTAAGAGTGGAGAGGGATCCACGAATTGAGCTTTTTCTTCGTGTGATGCTACTTCCAGATTGGCCAATCAAACTTTTAGAATGGAGACCTCTTCCAGAAGAGCAGCCACACTTGCAGCGCGAGTAAGGATTGACGTGTCAGACTTATCCTTCTTTTCAGTCATTGTGAGCACAGTGCGTTAACAGTGATGTATGCGAAGCGAAAAAGTAAAAGAGTCAATTATAAATACAGCAAGCATTTTGATAAATATAGGTAATTTTTTTTCTCAATTTTTTTTTGAATTTTTTTCTTTTGTAATTTACTTCACTATTGTTTTTTATGTATCAAAGAAAAATAAATGTGTGGTTTTACAAAGCGCGTATCACCATGATTTAAAAATTTTAGAGAACGAGAAAAAAGCTTCCTGAGATTATTTCAGACTACAATAAGAGAAAGTGAGGAGTTGATACATTTGATCAAATGTGTTCCAATTACACAGTGGGAAGAAAAACAAATCGATGACCTATAGTTGTATTTGGGAATATTTTGGATATTTCCGCTTTGAATGCTTATGTTTTATTCACCGAATTACACCCAAATTGGATGGAAAAATGTAAATACAAAAGGCGTTTATTTTTGGTAGAGCTTGGAAAAAGTTTGCCTTCAGCGATGATTGAAACAAGAAAAACATTACCCAGAAACGTTGCATCTCAGAATATTATACAACTTGTAAAACCAAATCAAGAAATACCAAAAAAAAGAAAACGAGGGAGATGTTATTTCTGTTCAAATGATAATAAATTTGACACTTTTTGTGCAAAATGTACAAAATTTGTTTGCATAAATCATCACTAAAAAGTGTGTAACCTTTGTATTCAATAAATTTTTTCAAATTTGTCATTTTTTGAATGAAACTGCTATATTTTAACTAGTTAATATACGTTGGGTCCATTTGGAGCCAATAAGTATATTCATTAATTTTTTTTGAGGGCACAAGGGTTAATTTTTCAGCCTTTTTTTTATTAGTTGCAAAAATATATGCTTAGGCAGATGATAAAGATTTTTTATGTTTCGTTTTTGTAGCGTTGAACACTAAAGAGAGTTTTTATGAATTTATTTTTTAATCTAGCAATTATGAATATTACTATTTTTAAAAATCGGAGTCGCCATACTTAATATATTGCGAGTTCGCGATCCTGCATATAAATTTGAATTTTCATTTCAGGTCTCCAGTTCCGATTTGCTAGACATGAGTTGTGACAGAAACAGGATTCTCATCATTCTCATGTACATTAAGCTTGCTGACATTGCTGGCCCCACTAAGCCTTTCCACATTCATTTTGAGT
This sequence comes from Nectonema munidae, assembly GCA_030549495.1. Taxonomy (NCBI): domain Eukaryota; kingdom Metazoa; phylum Nematomorpha; class Nectonematoida; family Nectonematidae; genus Nectonema; species Nectonema munidae. The sequence goes on from JAUIRK010000708.1 coordinate 518,607, forward strand.
GGACTCAGAAGGTTGTTCAAGAGTTCTATGATCAGGTATCGGCCATCAACTCACTATTGAACTTCCACACCCGCTAAACATTCTATGATTACCCTTCTTCATACTTTTTAAACTTCTTATTACTTTAATGTCAAATTAAATGATTTCTTGTACAAATTACTAATAACTTCACATGGGCGTTTTGCGTTTACAAATTAAATTTAATTGGTATCCCATAAAACAATTGAAAAGATTTAATACGCTTTGATATAGGCAGGATTTCGAAAGAAAAAAAATCTACAAAATTGATTGTAGCTATACTTCTTATATAATATATATCTCTAGAAAAACTAGATTTGTATACCCTCTTATACTTTTATATTGGGCAAAGGAAAATAAGAAACAAAACCTGTTTCTATTTCTTGGACTAAAAATGAGAAAATAAATCCAAATCTTTATAATTGAAACAGATTAATATTAAAAAAAATTTTTTATTTTTTATAAATGTATTTACTTTTTGCTTCAAAGATTCATTTTTATTCTTTAAAAAGATGGACAGTATTTTTTTAATTGCAAGTTTTAACCATATGGAGTAAAGTGGCAAAGTGTGATCTATTTTTATAATTTTTAACTACATGTTATTGAATCAATTACTTTACAGATTTCAAAGTGTATTGTATTTTATACGCAGAAAAGTTCTAGGTTACTAGACTATTAATTAACATTTAAAAATAGATCTTTTTCTGGCCACACTTCATGTAGCATAGAAGTATCAAAATTTTGCTCTTAGCCAAGCATAGGAGCAATATTTTTAATGTTTCCGATTCCCGCTACCTGCATGCAAATTCTTTTGCTCCGCCGAATCTCACTCCGGCTCTGAAGCCATGGTATGTAAAAATTTCTTTAAATAAAATGCTTTCTTGTGCAAATTACAAATATCTTCTTTGGATGGGCTCTTTGATACCACAAATTAAATTCTATTAACAAATGCCTATAAAATTAATGAAAAATAATAAATGTTTTGTTATATGTAAGAAACTGTGGGGAAAAAATATCATCTTTTGCTACAATGAAAACGTTTTCAATTTACAATTTTAATATTGAGTTTTAAGTTTTATGCATTTTTGTAACTGTGTTTGTCAAAATTCGCGGCAATCTGAAACAAATTATTCGGTCAATGCTTAATTTTCTGTTAGAGTATTCATCGCGACTTTTCTCCCCTTTTTTAAATGGAACATTGGGATTTTAACGTGCATATCTTATTTTTTAATATTAGCATTCTGTGCAGAATACGTTTCATTAAACGCATCACATCAAATATATCAATAATTTTTATTACTGTTTTATTGATTAAGTTTTATTTCGTACTTAGGTTTATTGCTTGTTATTCTCAACAATACCAAATATTTATATAAAAAAAAGAATATATCATTTTTTTGAAAAAAAAGAAGCTTTCAGCTTATTCAACAATTTCTTTAACCAAGCTTGCTTTTTTACAGCCTTTAGAATGTGTTATTGTCGCAGTTTTAAAACATAACAATTTGTGTTACTCTCTGTTGTGATGTTAGTTTGGCGTTCAGTTTGGATCCTTTTTACATATGAAAAATTCTTTTACAATCAGCTTTGAGTTTGGAATAGATTAAATAAATTTATTGTTTGAACAAATATGGAAAAATATTTACAATTTTTTTAAATCAGGAACTAATATTTTTATTCCGAAATCAAAAATCTGTTTGAGTGTCTAAATCGATATAATCCTGCCAAATTCGCTATAGTTAGCAGGTATGGATTAGTAACGATATATAATCATAATGTAAAATTCTTAATATTTATAGGAAGACGGTTGGCGTGGTGGTTGAAGCGTAGGATCTTAATACGGATATCAATGCTTAATTTTCTGATTCGAATCCCTATTATGTGTCTAGATATGGAAGAATATTATTTCCTTGTATGCCCAATAACTAAAAAAAAATGTATTAAATAAATTAAAGATAAGTTCCTCAATGGTGAGTGTCAACTGTATTTAAATAAAGAACTTTGGCTGCAAACAATCTCTTCAATATTCTTACTTTAAAAAGATCCTTTTATAATTTGTGTTTCAGGGAGAAGAAGAAAAGAGATTGGGATTGGAAATCTCGCCTTACATGGATCGCAATAATCCACAGTTGTGCAATCTTCAGGAATCCTTCATTGCACACCTAGTCAGTCCGTTATGCAATTCTCTAAACACCGCCTTTCTCTTGCCATGCGAGCCATTCTCTCCTGAAGAAAATAGGGGTATGCTTTTCTAAAATCTATAAAAATAATAATAATAATAATGATGATAAATGCTAATTTCCTAATCTCCTAAAACAAAAACCCCTGAAAACTACCAGTCTTGGAAACTATACCGATTAAACAAAAATCAGAGAAAAAAATTTTATCCTGAAAAAAGTGTAATGGTTGAAATAGAAATGAGTTTCTAATTGTGACAGCGAAGAAAACTTACGATGATGATGATGATGTTGCTTCTTAACCAAGTCATCCAAGATATCAAGAAATAATAAGCAGATGTGGAACACATTTCATTCCTTTAGTTGGAGCTGTTTATAATCGAGCCTTTAATGAAAATTAATTTAAAAATGTATGTCTGTATCTAAAGGAAGCATGGTTCTAAATGGGTTAATTTCATTTTTCGTAACAAATGAACGCTTTTTGCTTGTTTGCGTCTTTGTTTTCCTTTTTTTAAACTTGATTTATTTTCCTGAATGATGTTTTAGCTTTGCCTCTTCTTTTCGAGCATGTAATCTTTCACCTCTGCTTTCTTTGATATAAAAACAATACACCCTTTTTTATAAGCAAACAAGTTGCCTTAAAAAGCAATAATATTTTCTTTAATTTTTGAGTTTATAAAAAAATTTTGAAATAAAATATTGAAATTTTAAAATAAAACTCAAAAAATTTCTATACTACTTAAATTTCTATCTCACAGGTATTTGAGGTTTATACAAATCCATTTTTTTTTAGACGAAAAAGTTTATAGGTAATATTTAATATTTTTTACTGAAATATCAGTTTTAATAAGTATAGCTTTCAGGAAAAATATGGTTTAACCTAAAAATACTTATTTAAACAAAAAAGATCCTAACATTTGAATGTCAAAACATGTCATATGATGATGTTCCTCTAGAGCAGTGTTTCTCAACCTTTCGTGACCTGCGGCCCCCTTACCAAGCAAGTCAATACCCGTAGCCCCCTAAATTTCCAACAATAAAAATTTTAAAATTAAAAAATAAATTAAATAATAATAATTAATTTATTAAATTTGATAAAAATAATTAAATTAAATTTTATTTTAAATTTTGGAAAAAATATAAATGAAAGTAAAAAATTTTTTGAATTTATTCAATGAGAAACTTGCTGTTGAGCTTGTGTGACAAGACTTTTTTGTCTGGCTTCGTTTGGGATACAGCAAGGCGAATATCGTTGCCAACATCAAGCCGGTTTCTGGACTTTGTTTTGATAGTGGCCAAGTCAGAAAATACACACTCGCAAAGATAAATTGTAGAAAATTGAACTAGTATTATAGATGCTTTCTTGCTGAGTAGAGGGTAGGCATTCTGAATAGATAACCAGAAAGTAGAGAGATCTGTATTGTTACTAAAAGCAAGTTTCATTGCTTTAGATGCCTTAAACTCTGCTAGCTCTTCTCCTTCGTCTTCAGTACATTCAATTTCAGTGTTGAATGTGTCCCTATGCCATGAAACATCTAATGGTGCATCGTCAAAATAAAATTTGAACTCATGTGTTAGGATGCTGAGATGTTCAGTAATACATTCTTTGATGCCGATGGGAAGCTTGATTTGTTGTCTCTGCAGCTGCTTATCTAAGATAGGAAAAGATGTTAGGGATTCGACTTTGATTCGTGCCTGCCAAACTTCCATTCGAGCAGACAGTCCAGCAAGTTTGTCGTGAACCTCACTAACTGTCACATCACGACCTTGCAAAGACAGGCCAGAATCATAACAAATTCTTCTTTGTCAAAATAAAGAAAAAGTTTATTCTCATTTTCTCGCAAAAAAGCTTTTACTTCCAAACGTAAAAGGCAATTTCCTCTCGATAACCAATGAATTTTAGTGTAGAGCAGAAGTCCTAAATGTTTGGCTCCCATTTCGTTAGCAAGAAGTTGGAAGAGTCTGTGATTTTTAGCCTTGGAACGGATAAATTTGATCATTTTAACCGCAACGTTCATAACTTCCAACAAAGAAGACGGGAGAGTTTTTGAGGCAAGCGCATAACGATGTAGTGAACAGTGAGATGTTATATGAGGCCATTCATTTTTGACTAATGTAACAAACCCCCTTTAACGACAATCATTGCTGGATCACCATTAGTACAAATGTGTTTGAAATTCTGCCACTTAAGACCTGTATTTTGTTGTACTTGACATCCAACTACAAAACAAAAACTTTTCCTTCATCTTTCCATTTTTTCATATCAAACAAAAGCAATCAACTGACTATACATAGCAATGTCGGTAGGCTCGTCTAATTGGAGGCCTGAACTCTGCTTTGCCTAATTTCTTAGCAAACTTGACGGCACGCATCAACAACCATGTCATTAATCCGCCGGCGGATTGTATCATTAAACATGGAAACTTGCTGAATCTTTTTTTGCCTCTGGACCAATCATTAATCCAACCATTTTTTCTGTACATGGCTTAATTAACTCCTCTGCAATAGTGTGGGGTTTCTTCTTGCACTTTACAGTTTGGTTTCGTAGCTGGATTGAAGAGCAGGTTTTTTTTCTGGTCGAAAGTCAAATTCAGGAAGTCTAGCTTCGCGTTCATACCGGGCTCGTTTTGCATACATAGCCTCAACACTATCGTTCTTATTTTGAGGATGCATTTTGTCGCGATGATTTAAAAGTTTACATGGACGTAGTGATGCATTTGACATCACCAGTGAGGAGTTAATACATTGCGCACAATCAACGCCATCTCGAATTACATTTGTAAATCCAAACTTAACGTAACTGATATTCCATTTACGAACCTTTGACATCTATCAAATTAAACAACTTATAAAGATATGATATAGTCATAGTATATAGAATTTTCACTAGTTTGTTTATTTTAAATGATTTTTTCAAAATTTTACTTTTTATTACAACATGTCTTACAGGTTTACTTGTGTAGTCGAATCAAAAACACTATTCTAGTTTAAATACTGAATGAGAAAATTAGAATTTTTTTTTAATTTTACCGTATATTGATCTTATTGGTCAGTCCTATTGATGAAATTAAGATTAACAAGCAAAAAAAGACTCATGTTTTCTTACGTCCCCCAAATTTTAATCAAAATATTTCGAGCACACTCGTTTCTTCGATCTTCACGTTTCAAGCTATGCCTCTGTGACTATTCAATTAAATTGAATTTTCGAGTTAAAGCGTACACTAAGCACTAAATCACTCGTTTTAATTATCAACAGCCAATTTTCCTTTTTTAAACCTAAAAAATATGGAACAGCTGAAATATAACGTTTTTAAAATAAAGTATTAGGTTTTATATATTATCATTATTTTTTCATTATTGTGAATTTTGCTACGCTTTAGCTCAGTGGTTCTTAACCTTGGGTCACGAGATAAAATTTGGGTTGCTTAGCTTTGAAATTGAAAAAAATGATATGTAGTGAAGATTTATACAATGTGTAATCTACTTTTGTAGTATATAAAGATATTTCTCACCAATGAAGTATGAAGAAATTAAATTGCTAGTTATAAAACAGAAAGGCAGAAGTAGAGATTGGATGCAATGCAACGTAGGAAAGAAAACCCGTTATGAATGAGACTCAAAAACAATGATACAACATGTTTGAAGAAGTCATTCGTAAACCATGAATAAAGTTCATTCTTTGCCATCTGTTCGTGGCCCTCTTAGGGGTCTATGGGCCCCGTGTTGAGAAACACTGCTCTAGAGGAACATTGACTAAAAGTGGTATACTAAATATTGATCAAAATTTATGCTAAAAAAGTGATTAGAAACTTTTATTTTTTATGATAAAACAAAAATAATTTGGACGGAGTCTTACTTTACATTCTGCACATTGTTTTACTGTGTTGGTTTTGCAAAAACAACACCTAACTTGGGATTCGGCTGGTATAGGATGATGGAATCCACTTTTGAGATTAAAAATTCTTTTTCCAATGGGTCCAGGCTTTTCCAAAAAATACTGAGACAATTTATGAAAAGTGTCCAGTACCACTTTTTGCCAGCAATGTTTGGTCGATATATATGACACATACTATCTAACAAATCTACTCCGTCCATTCCTTCATTATAAAATGCAAAACAGGAAGGTGAGTTATGTTTATATACTTCTTGGCGGATTTGCTCTATCTTTTAGCCTGCCTAAGAGGATACACCTGTATTCGTTTAGTTTAAAGCAATATGGACAACTTTATTCTTGCCACCTAACTATTAGAACCTTTCCATCTGATTTGAAATCGAAAGAAACTCTGTCTATTTTTAAAGGAGTTTTTAAAAATGAACACTTTTTCATTCTGTTTTCCCTTATAGCATTGAAGCCTTTATCGCGAAGAATTTTAAGAAGATCGTAGGATGTGAAAAAGTTGTCGAAAAAAATGAGATGTTTTCGAGGATTGCTGACAACTTGGAGTAAGTTTAGTACAACGCGAGTACCTAAAGGGCCAGTATCCATACTATCTGAATCTTTTCCACAATGTTTTGAATTTGAATGGATAACCTTTAGAAGATGCCAAAACCCAATTTTTATATCCAAATCTTATTGGCTTATTTCGAATAAATTGTTTCGATGAATGACACTCAAAATATGGGACCATATGCTTATCAACAGACAAATCACGACTAAATATGCTGTCTTGTTGTAAAGATTCATTGACGAGATTTTGAAGAGGTAGAATTTTTACTAATTTATTGCCCTCTTGCAAAGTATCGTTATCACAGAAGAAGCTATGAATGAAAACGAGTTAGAAAAGTTTGTTGGGGTTCTCATTTTATCCGGCTATAACTGTCGCCTACGCCAAGATTTATATTGGAGTAAAGATGATGATGTTGCTTGTCCCTTGGTTAGTAGACAAATGTCTAGAAAGCGTTTCAAAGAAATTAAATCCTTTACACACTTCTGTGATAAGTTAACGATACTTTTCAAGAGGGCAATAAATTAGCAAAAATTCTACCTCTTCAAGATCTCGTCAATGAATCTTTACAACAAGTTGGCATATTTAGTCGTGATTTGTCTGTTGATGAGCAAGTGGTCCCATATTTTGGGTGTCATTCATCGAAACAATTTATTCGAGGGCGACCGTTATAGCCGGATAAAATGATAATCCCAACAAACCTTTCTAACTCGTTTTCATTCGTAGCAAGACAAAAGTTTTTTTGACCTCCATACCGATTTGATTCTTCGACAATGAATTCTTTAATTTTTTCACTAAAGAAAAGTTCAAAAATTTCATATGGTTCGATATTCATTAGATCTGCTCTTGTTTCTCCAAGAGATGAAAAATCAATGATGTCAAGAGGTACTAACTTGGTAGATTTTTTCCAAATAGGAGCATCTTCAAGAGACTGCTTTCTTTGATTTTGAGTTTGATTGGAAACACCTTATTTTCTTTGAACCTCAAGTTTTCCTACAGCATCGTTTGGAAGATTATCTGAAGCTAAACCAAGATTTTCATTTTCAGATTCGTTATCCGTTTCTCGTGAGTCTCCAGTATTAGGAGGGAGGATAACTACATCAACTTGGGCATTACTTTCATTACCTAAAACATCTTCAATCGCTTCTTCAAGTGTGATATATTCACTTGCTTTCATACAAAGGATAAAAATTAGAATAAAGTTAAAAGCAAACACTAAAGGGAAAAATGATTGATGAAATATCGTTTATTAAAGCGTGTAGTTGGAAGCATGCAATAAATCATCTTTTTAGAGAGATCAGGCGTCACTTGTTATGCGAAAAACAAGTTATTGATGTGTTGCACATAAGGTAAAGTTGCAGCCAATGTTCCTCTACAGGAACATTAAATTACACAAGACCGATTTATCTTCATGTCAGTAAAAAGATATTTATAAATTATTTTACACATTTTTATGATAATAAAAGATTTTGTATGATGACTGAGTGATTTTATGAAGTTCTGGCCTTTAATGGGTTAATACCAGAAATTCAAAGCCAGCCAGCCATGAAAGATGTAAAAGCCGCTTTAAATGTATGCAGAACTTTCTTAGAATGTTGGGAAAACAGCAATGAAGAATATTTATCATTATTAGTAAATTTAAATAAAAGAATTTATGTTATTGCTACTTCAAACTTGAAACAAAAAAAAATTTAGATTTATTAGTAAAATTTTTGTGTCGTTTAGTTTTACATTTTTTTCAAAACAACAATTTTAAAGTCGTTATTTGCACGTAAAATTGAGTTGCTTATAACAAAAGAAAACGATTTAAATATTTTTACTTTTCATCAGAATCACTTCTTTTTCTTTCGATAGAAAAAATCATTTGTGCTTTCTTCATCCAGATCTGCTTCATTGTTCAATAAATATACAAAAAAGCTGAAACTTATAACATAGCTTAATATAATTTATTAAGTGAAAAAAACGCTGACTTGTCTGTGATGATATCATCAATTTAACGACGACAATAATAACTTGTATAAAATGCCTGATACAATGTAGATGATATTTATGGAAGATAAAAAATCAAAACAAAATTTGAAAATGAGAAATCTAGTCTTTCTAGAAAGAGTCGAGGTGTTGCTTGAAGGTACATAATCAAGCAAGCTGTTCTAGTCATTTTGGTAAATTCTGCTTGAAAAAAAATCTTGTGTCTTTTTTTTATTGTTTTATATTCCTACGTTCTTTGAATTCTTCATGAAAATGGTGGTGGTAAGAAGAAATCATGATTAATATGAATGCTTTTATCCATGATGTTGTTTACTGTGATCATATCCATTTCTTTAACATCAAATGCTTATTTTATATGGAATAGATGAACCGTATTTTTTAGACATTCTTTCCTTTTTCTATTTCATTGTTGCTTCTGTAGTCTTCATTTTTTGAAACTTTGCAATTTTTACAGATTTAAAAAGGCACTCAGAAGCGTTGCAAATTGTGCATCTTCTGCATGAAAACCTACACACACCAATTCTAACCAATTTAATTCATAATTACTCGCTATGGCTCAAAACCAAGAAAGAATCCTCACAAAGTAGTATTTCTAGTGGCAAAGAAGTTTCGTGATGAGCAGCCACAATCAAAAGCTTTCCTCCCCTACACACATATACTGCACAAAGCACTATTCCTTGACGACCATACATATTCATTCAACTTGAGTGTTTGCTTTTTAAAGCTTTCTTTCGCGCGCATATATATGCCAGTCTGTATATTTGTGATGTGTATGGGCGAAGAATTGTCTTTGTCATGCCCCCGTTTTCTGCTTCAAATTTATTTGTGAGAACCAAATATTTCATATTTATAATTTTTCATTTTAATGCAAATTAATTTTATTTTTTAAACTACACCTAGAACCATACATCATATGTAATACTCTGTGCCTGTGTGATTGCTATATATATACATACATACATACACACTACTTATTCTATATTCAGAAATTTGTGTTGAATGATATAGATGCGATTTAGTTGGACGTTGACTGAAATTATCGCAAGTATTAAATCCCCCTATGTTTTTTACACCTACGCAAATATGTCGTGCTTCAGCAATTATTTTTAAACGATTTAAAATGGTGAGTCCTTTTATATATGTGTGTGTGTGTGCGCGCGTCTATTTATTTATACTCCCTATCTCTTTTTTATACATATACCTTTGGAAGCATGAAAATATACGTACATCTATTATTACTATTATTATATTTTCTGTCATGTATATATATATATATATATTTCAATGAATTTATCAAAGTAGAAGTTTTAAAAAATATTTTTGGAGTGTGCTTTTTTTTTACAAAAAATTAACTTCTTTTTATTATAGTACATACAGTTAAAATAAATAGTTAAATTATTTTTATTTGCTCTTGAAAAGAAGATCTGTTTTTTGTGCATATTTTTTGACTTTGCGCTCTAGACCAGGAATTGTAAAATCTAAAGTGGAGTTTTAATAATGAAACTCGAGTTATTCTAAATTTTTACATGACTTGACAAAATTTTTTTAATTAAAATGAGATTTATACATTCACAACAACAATTTATTAAATTATATAATAAATTTTTTAGGCTATCCTAAACTAAAGGATAGATTCAAATATTTTTAATTTTGTCTCTAAACTTGATCATGGAGAAAATCAATAGCCAAAGAAGGCATTAGAAAATGCCCTTTCTGCTTCAATCCATGTTTTAGTCACTATGTTGAAAGAAGTGCTTGGTATACTTCAAGACGGACAGTTCGAGGCCCCATTGATTCAAAATATTTAAATTAATTACTATATTTTAAGATTTTTTGTTCGCAAATTTAGTTAATTTCTGGTTATATAGATTTCACAATATATAACATGTTTGCAAATATATATAATACAACATGGTGTTAGAATTTCCAGGAATAAATATAGCATCTGATAGATAAAAATCTATATTAAATAATTTAAAACAAACATTTTTTTCTCTTATTCACAACACACTCATTTTTAGTTTAAGGGCATGAGTAAGTTTGGCTAGATACTGGGTTTCGATAACTCAAGGTCTTGGGTTCGGTACCCCATCAAGCCTACTTTCTTCATAGTTTGCGATGAAGCGGTGCAATTGTGCTTTCTCGATGAAAACACCCCACGGTACCTTTACCTTTTGTAAAACATCAAGGAAAAAAGACTGATTATTATTAAAACATTAAATAAAATGAACAAATTAATTAATTTTATTTTAAAATAATTTACAAATACGCTAGGGTGTTTCACAATTAAAATGGGGAAAAATTTTAATTCAACTGAAAATTGTAAGCAACCTTTTATTTTGTTCTTTTTTAATAAAAAATTTGAAGAGCATCGGCCAATGGTATAATGTCGCGCAATTCATTTCAACTTTTTCATACGGAAGGATTTGGTCCGACTTGGGAATTCTTTCCGGTGGGCTTCGACTACATGAAGTTGGTCTTCTGCCTTGGTCCTTCCACTCTTTGTGAATTCCTGAGCCACTCCACGCTGCGCTGCATCGTTGGTCACAACCAGTCCCTCTACTCATTGGAGTCCAGCTTGATAAAAAGGGTTATCCTTCCATTTTGCCGGATCCTCGTCAAAAAACTTGTGTCGATATTCATGAGTTCAAAGAATTTCCTAGTATTTTTAGTTACAAAGGAGGTCACTGTCTTGTCTTTTATTCCATCAGGAAGAGCGCTAGGATGGGGAGAATTCTCTTCGGATCCGTCAGTTGCCTTCATGTTTGCGACGAACAATTTCCTCTCCTGAAGCGACAGTTCTTCATCAAAAAGTGCCATTCCAACGTTAATCTCAGACAGATACCACAGATGGCTTTCCAGCGTCTTCGTCCCAGCCTTCCTGACGATCTCGTTGTCTTCTTCCAGAGCGTTGAAAAGGGCGATATCATGACGGGGAGCACTGACAGCTGAACGTGCCAAAAACCAGGCCCGAACGTAATGCTTGGCAATAAAAATGCAGAAATCATTTAAATTCTCCAGAATACCTGATTGTGCTACACGGGAAGAAGAGGGTCTTTTAAGTCGATGCTGAGAGAACTGGGGAAAGAAGATCCGCATTTTCAAGCTGCTATATATGGCCCGAGCCATCCATCGTGCTCGATTTAAAGCCCCGGGTTTTCGAAAAGTGATGCTTTTGCGGCCATGTGGCACCCCTCCAAGAAAGATAATGACCAACTTAAGAAGCTCTCTGTAGTCGTCGCGTGGATGATTAAAGTGCATCTGACTTTGGCAAAAATTGAGGATATCAGTAGCCCACGATGTAACTCGAATTGTATCTTCGGCTGTTTGATAGTTTATTTTATTCACAGAGCCAAAACTCTTTGAATTGTTGAAAAATTGTGGTATCAGGGCTACGTGACACCTCTGGAACCAATGAAGAAAAGACCACTTTTAGTAGAAGCTCCAAAACTTAATGTCTACAAGCTAGACTGTCTAAGGATCTGCTGGAGACGCAGACAGACACCGCCTTTGCGACCGATGTTAGTGGCAGTCGTGTCGAAGTAAAGCGCTGCAATTCTCTCTTGAAGGTTCCATTCCTTGAAGACGTTAATAATTGTGATGGCTGTCGGCTCAGCTTTACCATTGGTGACCGAAGCAGCAAGTAGCTCGAGAACTCTCTCCAGAAACAAGAATAGGAAGGCGATACACTACTTCTCCATTAGTAAGTGCAGCCATCAACTTCCCATCCCAGTGGACAGTCAGGGGAACAGTTGGAGAGAAAGACTCCTTTATTTTAGCGGCTCTTTCTTCATGATGTTTACTGCGATGTCTGTGGATTGTGTTAGCACTTAGACTAAGTTCTTTCACGTTTGACCCCAGGACGGAGGCGAATGGAAGAGTACCGTCATTGCTCATCGACTGCTTACCTGACTTCGATCAAGAGCTGCAACGACTTCTGGATTAATGACGGCGGCTTTCCTACTTCTGCAAGATTTTTTGTCTGGAGATTTATATGGACTTTCAACTATGGGACTCGATGAAGATCTTTCCTCGTATGCCTCTTTTTCTCTTTGCAATCTCTTCCTCTCTGTCATAATTCGTTTCATTTTCCTTTCCTCTTTACTAACCCAATTTTGGTCCAATTCTTGCATCTTTCCTTTGAGCCTCGAGAAAATCCCGATCTTCTTTGATTATCATCATCTGCACTGCATCCTGATGAGCTATGTCAAACAATTGTAAGTCTCTGGGATTCCTCTTGACATGCCATTCCAAAACCCTCAAAACTTCTCCAGTGAGGGGAAGCAAGTTTTGTGGTAACTCGTTCGTTGCTAATCCGTCCACCAGCTAGAGAGTATTCTTAGACCACAACTCAGACATTTGAATAGAGACAGTGGATCAACAATGAGTGCAAACAACAAACACTTATACGTATCTGATTTATTATAGTTTATCTAAAAGCAGGGTCTTATTTGAACTGCTATGACAGGAAATGTTGAATCTCGATTAATAATGGCAAACTAATGTATTTATGTTAGAAAATTGATGGAGATTATTTCCTATAATATTCATAACATGAGAGATTTATCACATAATATAGAACTAATTTATCAAAAATACAGTGAATAATAGGAAACACCAATTTATCGATTAGATAATATGGTGTAGTCAACAAACATGCCATTCACGACGTAAGATGTATTTAAATAATTCGTTGTAGTAGTGGTATACCTCTATATGTATTAATAAATTTTTGAAATTTTAATGAATAATGTGATAAATACGATCCATTAAAATGTTTTGTCACTTCACAAAGATGAACAACTCAAAGACAGGAGTGAACGACATGTTATGCCCCCATACCCTCTGTATAGGTACTGACTTCTGTAGCTCTGCGCGACATCAAGATGTGGACTTTACAGTATAAAATTTTGCCAAACTAGTTTTTTGATGAAAAGGAATGCAATGAGAGGTTGTTCATAAAAATCCAACAAGTTTCATTTTTTTGAAACACCCGAAAATACACTCATTAAATTTTATTTAAAACCACAAGTTGTTTTCGTTAAACAGTTATTTCATTGCCTAATTATATTAATTAACCTGTTAGTTTTTAACAATTTTTGATGTTTCTCTAATTTTATTCACAATGAATGCTATCTATGTGCAATTTATTCTTTTTAAAAGAATTGAGAATATTTTCTGGATATGTTAATTTACCTTCAAAACATCTTTATTCGGAAAGAAGAAGTTGTGCTAAGAATGAAATGGTTTATAATTCCATCGGAAAAAATTTATTTCAGAAAATTGAGGAATTCATATACATTTCGCTGATAACGAATTTTTGATTTTGTAGATAAATTTTTTGAACATTTTGTTCTAGTTCAATATATAGCTCATGATAAATCATGGATTGAATACTTTGCTCAACATCCTTATAATAAACAATGCATACAAAGCAAGCAAATTAGATTTGTGTTTTCTGTTCTTATATTTTTAATGGATACCTCCACTTTAGAGATGTATAGGATATCCGCAGATGCAAATTATCCACAAAATTTCTACATCCCATACTCATCCGCGGGTCATTTAAGTTTCAACATCTGCAATTTTCAAAAAAAAATTTTTTCTATATTTCGCAAAGTTTTTTATTTTTTTTCTTTATCCAGAATTTTTATGATAAGTACGTCTTTATGCTAATTGATAACCCATATGCATTGCCATCTCTAAATTTTTAAAAGTATAAAATTTTCATTTGCTTAAAATAGCAATTATGATATCCGCATCCTCTAGGAATCAAAATGGCAACGATGCATCTATACTCCACCTTCATTTTAATTTTTATAAGGGTAAAACAAAATCTAAAAAGAATGAAGAAGGGATTTATTGGAAAATTGGTTTAACTGTTACCAAAAGCGCATTCATATTTTCATAGAAGATAAAAATATATATGTTGTTATCCTTAGGGTACGACTGTACGTGTACAATCAATGAACAGCGTTTTTCCTCATCCAATCTCAAAAATAAATGGGAAAAAGTTCAAAAGGAATGTCTCTTGTACAAACCAAAATAATGATATATAATTGTTATTAGATGGATGGACAATAATGCTGTGTTACCTTATTTAGTATAGAGTTAACATACGAAGTAAAAAGTTTTACTTCTCCTTGTTCATTTGTATGATGGATGTTTCAGTGTGTAACGCGTCGTACTTACACAAAAACGGTGTATAAAACGTTGATTGGATTTCAGAAGTGACATAGCAGCGTACTACTTCACGCTATTAGTAATGGGGGTGTAAAACGCGCTTCTTCACTAAAAAAATTAATTGTACAAAATTGGCTCAATTATACCTCTTCAGATTTCGTTACTTTTCCAAAATCGCTAGCTACATATTTTGATACTATTTTCATGATAGTTGAATGACCCTTTCATGTCGAAAACTGCCAATCAAAAATTAAATTTTACAGCAAAATTTTGCATTTTGTATTTAACCTTACAATTTAGGTTCTATATTATAATTTATAATATATACAGTTTTGAACGCATAGCACTTTATATATTTAATTTTTTCAATAATCAGTTCCACTTTTAAGAAAATGTTCAAAATTTTGATTGATCAGAAATTTATCTAATGAAATATGCCTTCAAAATTTAAATAAAATGTATGCTTTTATACCAAATCAACCATACTGGTTTTATTTCTGGACTCAGATTTTGGATTTAAGATTGGAAATATCTGACAGTGTTAATAAAATTTGCTGTTTAAGTCTGAAAACTGTCTTAAAAATTATTCTGTCTAATTTTACATGAAATATATATTTCTATACCAAATCAACTATACTAGCTTTCTAAACACAGCTTTTGCATTTAGAGGTTTTAAAATATTTGAAAGTTTCAATCAAATGTATAGCTTACATCTAATATCAACAGAAATATTTTTCAAATTTAAAAATCTGTTTTGTTACCAATTTGAAGATGCTGGCTTCGTTTTTGGACTCAGTTTTTGCATTTACGTTTTCAAATTATCTGAATTTATTGAAACCGTGATTTCAAATAAAATATCTGTTTTTATACTAAATCGACTATGCTTATTTTTTTTGTGTTCCATTTTGGCTAATACGGTTAAAAAATATCTGTTTTGTCGATTAAATTAGTGGATGTAAGCCTGAAAATTAGTTCTGTAAAAAAATTTCAAAAAATCGTTATATATTGGTTATATAGTAAAATTACAATTTTTTTATATATATTTTGGTTTATAATACTTTCTTCAATCATGTTGTGTATGAAATATTTATTTAAAAAAAACATTATAAAATCTTGAAGATTAGAATGAACGGAGGAAGCAATCTGATAAATAATAATTGAAAAAAGGAAGGTGTGATCAAAAGAAATAATTTTGAAAATGAGGTATTCATCTTGACTAGATGGAAGATCTACCATGTTTCAATGAATTATGAAGAGATGTAATGATCTAATATTGGGTGCTTCAAAAAATATTTTGAACGTGAAAAAGAAAGTTTCTTTTTTTGAAATGAAAAATCTTTAAATTTATAGCTGATCAGCTAAGATTACAATAATCATTTCACTAAGATGGGTCAGAAATCTCAAAATTTTGAATAGGTCATATTTATCAATACTTTCTCAGATGCCAATATGTGGAGATTTAGTCACTATCAAGATAATTTGAATTGAATTTATCAATCTTTTTTCTTTGGCGTCAAAAAAAGAGTCTTTTAGATGAAGAAGGTAAAAACTTTTTGTGATTGAAGTATGAACATCATGAATGATTTCACTAGAAAAAAAACTTTTGAACTGTGATAACAAATATTCAGGCTGAATCAACTGATAATAAAAGCATAAATTCAAAAAGATTCTTTGATTAGAATGCTTTGAGAGCGAAAACAATCTGTTAAAAATAAATCCTTAAAAAAATAAAGAAGACAAATTGCAGAAAATAAATTTCTACTTAAAAAAGAGCTACCAAGAAAGAATCATAGAATCAATAGTGAATTAAACACCTTAATTCGGTTTATCAAATAAATTAAAAAATAATTAGCAGAGAAATACTGCAAGTAGAATTTATTTTCAAGTTTATATTATTTGACACGTTTAATTATTTTTCCTAAAAAATTAGCATGACCACTAAATTGAGCATACTTGAAAATGGTATAAATGTGTAAAAAACTTTTTATAAGTATTTCAATAACAAAAATATTAACATGAGCTGTCATATATAAATGAATTTTTTGACAGGTTTGATTGAATGTCATAAATATGAGCATCAATACTAAATTGTACATGCTTGAAAATGGGTATATATGTATAAAAAACTTTTATAAGAATAAAAATTTTAATTTTGACATGGGCTGTCATATTTAAACTATTTTTTGACAGATCTTCATAAAAAACGAATAGTATCAGTCAACTCAGCATACTTGAAAATGGGTATATATGTGTAGAAAACTTTATATACTTATTTAGATAAAAAGCTCCTTTTTGAGATGAGCTGTCACATTTAGATCAATTTTTTGACAGGTTTGATTAATTTTCATTAAAAAAATGAATATCAACACTGAAATCAGCATAATTGAAAAACTTATTAATATGTGAAAAAGAAGGGGGCTCTTTACGCCCTCCTCAGCACTTGAGCTGTCAAATTTAGCCCAGCACTAATAGGGTTAAAGAAGTTTGGAAAAGTTCCTTTCACATCCTTAAGATCATAAAAGGTGGAGAGAGATATGCTTTATGTGACTCCAAAAAAAGCGCAACTACAGAATGTTTGAAATGTAGCGTCGGATTATGGTTTGAATGTAGTTTTGCAAAAGAGAGCTTTGTTCTTTTTTTTTGAAGGAACAGGATTCAGAATCGGTGTTTCAACGCTTCTTTGTGCCAAGCTTCAACGTGGAGGAACATTTCTCGTCTCCATTATTCTCATATCTCATAAACAAAGAAACTCGACCAAATGGCTGATATTGCAGATTTTGATTAACAAAAAAGAAACTTAATATTTATGAAAAAACAAAAAAAAATATCCAAAAGAGTCACTTTCGCTTTCCTTCCTGTCGCAGAGACGTAGCCGGGGTACCAGAAAAATGTTTTATATTGCTTTGTGCTATACAAAAATTATTGTGCCTGCTGTCCTTTGTTCAAATTCGAGAGAAGCGAAGTGATCTATTAAAATTTTACTTGCTGTTAGTTAGTTAATTTGCAAGCTTGTTCATAGCTAATTCAAATACGAATATTTCACATCTCAGTCCTCTTCTTCAATTGCCATGTTGTTTTTTAAGGATTGCTTCAAATCCTTTTTATATTCATCGCCATACAGTTTATGTTTGCAATTCGGTGTTTCAGAAAAACTTTGACCAAGGTACGTAGCGTATTTTCTTTGCGTTGTATCGGCAGATTTAGCGTTCTTTAGAAAAACCAGTCTCTTTTCATTGCATGTCGTGTTGTCTAATGAGATCATTTGTAAATCGCAGTAAGCTTTGTTATCTTAAAAACAATTTAAAATCTGGAATCCAGGTCCCCCCCATATGTTAATATTATGTTAATTAGGGTATTATCGATCGGAGTCGAGGGTATCATGCGAACCAGAAAATTCGCACTCATTGTTGCCTGGTTGAATCAGTCGTCAAGTTGGAATACTTAATGAGTTTGGAGATAAAATCTCCACCAAATCGACCGGCAGGGTGTGGACGCTTTCTTTTTTGTTTTTCACAAGATCAGCCCACTTCAGTCTAGCCAATGTGTTTGCTTTCTCTTGCAATCTTCAAAAAAGTTTAATTGGAGAAGAGATCTGGGTGCGTCCACATCTTCTCCATGCGTGGATGGACGTCGGTTCGGGGTGAGCTTTGTCCTTTGAGAGGTCTTATTTTTCGTCCTACTAACGGGTGTCCAGCCACCCTCACCATCAAATTGAGCTTGATGGGATTGTCGGTTGAGTCGCCGGCATGTCGACAGCTGTGCAAGGCAAGGGCGCTTAATTCCTTGAGATGGCAAAGTCATCCGCATACCATATTATGGATAATTGCCTAAAAATATAATATATATATAATATACAAAAAAAAACACTATTACAAAAATTACTAAAATTTACCTTTCTAAAAAGTTTGTGCAAAAGATTAAAAAGCTTTATTCGCTTTTTGAGCAACAGCACAAAAAGCGTTTAAAGGAATTGGGCTTTTTTGTTTTTACCACCGATACCCCCCTTCTCTCCTCTGATTGTTTTTCTACGAATTCCGAAAATTCGTCTTCTGTTGAAGTTCCCTTATTTTCACTTTTTTTGCTTTTACTTTTTTCTTGAGATAAAAGTCCCTTCTTTTTACTTTCTTTGATTGGAGGCAGGATTTTAGAGGAAGAAGTTGGTTTAGAATTATCTTCACCTCTGTTTGAAACAACTGTACTATTATTTTTTTCATTAGAATTATTAAATTTTTCTACCTCATTGGAAATATTACTTTGCACTTGATTTTTATCCTCCTTTAAAATTTCTTTGTTGGATTCTTTGAGTATATTCAACTCAACATATTTTGAGCCATCACCTGGAACGATTTGAGGTGAAACAACTGTACTATCATTTTTTTCTACCTCATTGGAAATTTTACTTTGCACTTGATTTTTATCCTCCTTTAAAATTTCTTTGTTGGATTCGTTGAGTATATTGGCCCCTTCCGAATTTATGACTTCTTTATCGTTACCTCTTTCAGAAGTTAAAGATATTTCTTCCCTAGTGATATTATCTTTGCTGGAGAGAATAACAAGTTGTTCTAAATCTTTAATTTTTGGTTTCTTTCTACATAACTTATATATTTTTTTAATAAGAATAATAGAACAAATAAATAGGACAAAAATTAAGGTAATTTCAGCAAACTTGGTTAATAATCTACGTCTAAAATATTCATCAGCATACATTTTCCTTGCTTCTGCAATTATGTTTTTCAATTTCTCTCTGGCTATTTCCTTTTCTTTTTCAAACCTTTCTTTTATTTTTAAGTCTTTAATGTATCTTTCTGCTTTCTTTAATTTGTTTCCATAAACCGATATCTTGCGAATACACATGCAAAATTGACTAAATAGGAGCAAGAGATTTGCTATAAATAATAATATTGGACTGCGGTACAATTCCATTATGCTAAATGTAAATAATGAATTCAAATACAAAGTTGATATACCTATATCGCAGCATAAATGTCTATTGCAATCTCATTGGTTTAAAAATTAGTTCAAAAATTTTAGACCAATCAAAAAGCGTTAATGCATCCATGCTTGTAAAACTTCGCTTGCATGTTGTATTAGTATGTGTGAGAGCATACAAATATAGCTTCTTCTATATTGTATACTGTAGCGTCTATGTGTGTGTCATAATGCGCGCATCTTATTGGAGAAAACAAAACCAACTCATCACACCACAAAAAATACAAACAAAACGTATGGCGTTAAGGGTTAGGTCCTTAACCTTAACACAAAACGCCTATCTAAGGAAAGTAGTGCACACGCAAACGATGAAATACTTCTGCCTTATTGTTTTTCCCAGATTTTATTTTCAAATATCAGATCAAGATTTTCTCAAAGCTGATGTTCATATCGATAATAACCAGGCTAAAAGGAGAACGTATGAGAAATAGAAGTGCGAACAAAATGTTAAATCTTGATTTTATATTAGCTATGCGTAAAGAAATAACGCGTGCCAAAGGAAATGGTGAGGGGTGCTAAACAAAATTAAAATAAGTTTTTCTAAATATATATTTTAAAAATGACATTATATTATTCTATTCTATCCATAAGCATAGAAAAATCTTATAACAGATTTACTGTAAAAAATATGCTATGATTCTTTTTTTACAAGCACTTTTATACTTCGTTATAGTACCACTATAACATAGATATCATTCAAAATGATCTTTTATTCCCTTTTCAGAAAACAATAATTTATACCAAGTTGTCGCCCTATTTTTATTATTTCAAATCAAACAAGAAGCAAATTTTATTATAAAGAAATAGATTATAATGAATAAAATTTTTACGGTTTGTTGTACGTTTTCATTTTTATAATCAATAATTAATTTTTAAAAATCAAAAAAGAAATATATACTTATAGAAAAATTAGTAATGTTTACAAAAAATGTCTATATATAATAACTATATATATATATATTACTACTTTTGATCTAGTAATAAAATAGTAAACTTACTATTTCATTTAGTAAATAAATAATTATTTATTAACCTAATTATTAATTAACTAATGAAGTTAACTAATTGCATTGATGTTTCAAAAAACTTAAATATAGGAATTAATATTTTAAAAATCAATTAAAATAGTGTAACCTGCTTATCTACTTTATTAAATTTAAGCAAAATTTTTAGAAAACTGTTAAAACTTTAATTAATTAAAAAAGAAACATTTAAAAGAATTTTATTCATAACTATCATAAATCATTTTTTGACAAAAAGTAAAGGTTTTTTAGTATTATAGCATAATTGGAATTAGAACTATAAAAAGAACAAAAACATCGCAAAAATAAATCGATGAAATTATCACAAATGAAAATAAGAAATTTATGAATCAGTAATGACAAAAATATTTCTTTTGAGAACGAACTTTCTCCGTTATTTTCTTTCGGAATAGAGAAATAAAGACAACACCACTGCTATCATTTTCATCTTTTTAAAATCGTTATGCCTCTAACATTGTGTTATCTGACATATGTTTCGTTCGGTAAGAGCTTTCTCGGATTTCAAAGCTTGTAAAAATATAAATTTAGATGAGTATAAGTCAGTTGGCTAATCTTTTAGAGACTGCATGCCTCAAATACATACCAAAATTACTTTATTCAAAGGTTTCAGGATTTTCTTGAACATGAGTGCTGGGTAATTAATGAAAGAAGACGTCCATAATTAACTTTGCCATTTTAATTAGCCAAAATTTCAAGGAAACAAGTATCTTTTGAACCAATCAGTGATCGTGTAGTTTAAATATTTAAAATGTTTCAACCAATCAAAATGTTTGCATTAAAAACTTTAGAGCGCTGCATGCTGTACCGGAACCATAGTTTGCGCAGCTCTTGTTTACACCCTATTCCTTTAAGCCTTTTATGCATATCATAGAATTCATTACTTCATGTTAAAAATGTACTAAAGCCAGAGTTAACGTAAGCTGGCTCGGTGTTAATGGTTACCCAGTTGACTTGATACACCATATTAAGTTGAATATTTAAAGAATTTCAGATATTATTAATCATATTCGATTTGCCATTTAATTGGTCAACCCTCGCATGGCCATCTAGGGCGGGAGCGGCCATGGCCTTACAAATTTGTAAATTTTTTCCCAGAAATAAACTTCTTTTATCAAAAATAACTAAATGATTATTTTAGAATATAATATACCAATAACTTAATATATTATAATTTTCATAAAAAAAAATTTTTCCTTAATATATTTCTTTTGGCCCAAGTTAAATGGTACAAAGTGAGATTATATATTTAAAAAAAAATATTTATTAAAAAAAATTATTTCCAAAGTGATGCAAACTTTATTTTATAAAAAAAAACAAGAATCACATATTTTCTTTTTATGTTTATTGCATACGTTATTGTGGCACTTAGAACATACTTGGAAAATCCTTCTGATTTTAGTTGGATAACAGATTACACCGTTACCTCTACTAGGTTGGGATGTACTAGGGTACTCTTTTTGATATCCATAAATTTCAAACAAAGTTCTTATTTCACTTGGAATACTCTAGCTTTCTGAGCGAATTTTCATAAAATCTTCAGAAAGAAGCAAAAAAGATTTTTTGATGCACTCTTTTCTACCACTTTCTTTGATAGCATATTGAGTGCTATTCCATAACACTATAACAAAAGTGTTGAGAGCAGCCATATCGAGATAGTTGCAGAATACAGCCATCGGCCAACGTCTTGAGGTTTTGTATGTGGTATAATCACGCATCATCTGATTAAATTTATCAACACCTGATTTGAAACTCTTGTAGCACAACATTGATTTCGGTTTATGTTTTGATCCCAGCGTCTCAAGAGCATGGTAGTGTTGGCTGCTCATAACAAGAACTGCTTTGACATTTGTCGTTGCATGATTCCTTGAAATATAGGCAACAAGGGAGGCACAACTGGAGTACAAAGTCCTGGATTCATACTCTGCCAATCGCAAACTCTTTAGATGATGAGTTTTGAAAATTGGAGGAACACACCGTTTGTTTGAAGTCAGTGTGCCTAAAACTGATTAGCTGCGCTACTTACCCCATAAGCATAACTCGTGATCCTTGAAAAAGCCATGGAAAGCACCTTAGATAAATTCACCAGTCTTTTGACGATTTCGCATCCTGAGAAGTAAGATCTTTCGTGTAGGTCTGAAGCGTATAATTTAGAACACATAACGTAATAAGATCTAGCATCATTCAAGTGATAAAATTTGATCCCCCATTTACCAGGCTTACTGGGATCATACACCTTTATTGGACAATTTCCTCGGTATCTCAAAAGTTGTTCGTCAACCCAAACATAATCTAGTGGTATCCAGTATCTGAAATTTTTTTAATTTCTTATAGAGTTTACTGATTTAAAGTAAAAATACAAACTTACTTCGAAGAGACTTGCTGGAAATGATCATTGAAAATTCTTACTGAAGCAATTTATCACTTTGAATGTTTCTTGTAAAAGGATAATCAAAACGCAAAAACCTTGAGATAGACTTAAAATCATTTTTACTGATAGCAGCCTTCACAAAAAGTGAGCCACTTTTAGGAGAGTAAAGTTTTTCAATAGGTATCTTTTGATCGGATTCAATTCCGATATTATATCGACACGCTATAAAATTTCAATGATAAAAGATTCACTGAAAGATAACAAATGATTAGAAACATTAGAAGAGTTTTCACTTTTTCTTTTTAGGTATTGATGTGTTTTGATAAAAACTTCTTGAAGGAGTGAAGAAAAGTGACCAAATTTTGTGCGGGTTGATTTCGCCTTTGGCTTCAAAATTTGGACCATGAGGATGAGAAGAAGTGTTCCTTAAATTTACGGCAGACGGTCTGCCTCTCAATCTTGGAACAAGAAATTTGTATACCGTACCATCTGAAGAAACAGTTCCAACTTTCGAACTTGAAAGCATCTTTACGGTTTGTTAAAAAAATAAGAAAGAAAAGTGAAGCAATAATAAAAAATATATCTATCCTATGATGTACCAAAGAAATGGAAAAATGAGCCATGGCGTGGTGCAAAAAGTGCATGCATTACAAGAAGTGTATGTGATACAAGTCCTTGCTGGTCATCCTCAAATGAAACAGAAAAAGAAGTACAAGAACTCAGCTCTTCGCACCAAAACTATCATGGAAGACATCGAAAATCGGTCAATTTTAGACTTTAGCTTTTAAGTTTTTAATTCAGCATTAATTAAATTTATAATTTCTAGTTTTTTTGAATAAATTTTGTATTTCTTCTGTTATTTCTTGTGTAATTTCTTGTTATTTTGTGTAATTTCTGTTATTGTTGAATCTTACTACTTCTACGCAAGTTATAGATTATCTTTCTTTTTCGAAGGATTTTTTCTTTCGGAGGATTTTTTCCGGTAACCGAAACAGACACAAATCGATGCTATAGGTTAGATATTGCTTTATATTATCAAAAAATATATGAATATGCAGTGATTGGGTTTATATCTTCATATAAATGAAAGTGTACAGAGAGATTGTGCTATTTGTATTGAACATGATGACTCACCATTTCAACTTTCACTAGAACCATTGGTGAGTGTACCGTTTCAAAATCACTATATATTACACAATGCAATATTTTTACGTCATAAAAGTTATATCATCAATATCAGATTGAATATAACGATTTCATAGCATTTGTTCCGTTTTATATCTCCACACATGAAAATATACAATAAAAACATAAACTGCTACAACACAGTGAGAAGTAAAGAAGTTAACTAGTTCAAGAGTATATAATCAAATCAAATGTATTCCAAAGACTAAATTGGCAGTGCAAACTGCCTTAAAATCATGGATCAGTTTGGAATCTTTTTATTGTTTTTACTATATATAAAGAAATAGCTATGGCAAGACACTAAATGAAGGCTGGCAAGACACTAAATGGCCTTTCTACTAGAGTACATTTTCCTACTATATTTAATATTAATGGGAAAACCTTTCAATAATAAAATATAATGACTCGCGTGCCATAGGTTTGCCATCACTGAAGTTGTAAACAATTGTACCAATCTTCTAAGGAATTAAATCGTTCTTGGCAAATCATTGCATACTCGACCATGCATGTTCGGTTCCACATATGGAAATTGGAAATATTTTGGCGGACCTATAACATAATTTTATTAAGCGAAAAAAGGCCATTTGCCTGTTTGTGGAAGAAAAAAAACATATAGAAATTGTTTAAACATTATAATTGCTAAATATGGGAAAGAAGAATACAAAAGTAAAGACTTAAACATACAACATATTTTTCCAGAAGTTATCCAGGCCTTTCTTGAATACGTTTAATGAGGGGGGGTTTATAACATCAGCAGGAAGATCGTTCCAGTCATTAACAATTCTATTAGGAAAAAAAGTTTTTTGTGGCGATTCTTTATAAACTTACTCTGAAATTGAGAAAGTATTCTATGGTTAACTAGGATATTTTTGTAATCGAAGTTATTACATTGCCTTATTCTTCCTATTTTGCAACTCGTATGTTATAAATAAGTTTACTTTATATAATAATATATGTTAAATTATAATGTTGATATTGTTATACATTCAAAATTAGTGGAATTATAATTATATGTTCATTTTGTAAAGATGTTGGAGCGCAAGTAAAGCTTTTTTGTTAAAATGTATATTTATTTGTCAATTATTTTTAATGTCTTTTCTCACATTTGTTATTAGATAAATGGCGTTAACCTTTTTTTGTTTTTTTTTCTTTGAATGGAATTTATGCTTAATTTTATGAAAAGTAAAAATGTAAATATAAAACAATTTCTGCGCATTTAAAATTCGTGCAGTTGTCCCACTCGGGCCTTTCACCGTCGGGCATTTGACTTATAACTTTTTCATTCCTCTTTCTCATCTTTTGTAGGTTGGTAAGAAAGTCGCTCGATTATAATTCTTCTCATCACGAATGTTAATGGCATTATAGCAATTATTATTATTGTTTCTCTATTATTAAATTTTAGTATACTTTAATTCCAAAATGGTTTAAAACAAATTCAATATTGACGTTATTAAGCTTATTTTATAATTGCTTAAAACAAAGTTATGCTCAATAATAATAATCAATGTTGAAATTAGTATTATAGTAAGAACTTGAATAACTTAATATTTTAATGAATAAATATTGAAAAATAGATTTTAAAAGCAAATTCAGTATTAAACTTGCAATATTTGATGTGTTACACGAGATGATTTGACTTAATATGAAGAGGATAATTCATTTCAACCTTTCGATCTTTGTATGCTTTACCTAACAAAAATAATTGCTAAAATTATTTCTTTTCTCGTGTTCATTTAATGATTTCCTTATTTATCTGAAGAAGAACATAGTGGTCGAAAATTAATTAAGTTTTCAACTAGTTTGAATAAAAGTTTTACTTATTTTCCTATTATATCCTTCAGCGCTAATTCGCGATGTCTCAGCAACACTTCCTTTACATTTAATTGCTCAAAAAAGTAGGTAAAAGCAAGTTATCAATAAATCGACGATGAAATTAGTATTTAATAAAACGTGTAGTAACTAATTTTTTAATGAATATTTATCAAAAAATGGCTTGCATATTCAAATTCAGTACAGAATTTGCAACATTTTGATGCATGACAAGCCATGTTTCGACTGAATTTGGACGAAATAGCTTGATTTGAGCCTTGAAACAACTCGTTTAAAGATATAGAATAGATGAGAACGCAAAGCTGTAATCATTTCCATATGAAGTGGTTTTGGAGATGCACCAATCTCACCTTGAATGTCAACAATGCAAAAAGGAAAGATCTATGCATGCATCGATCATACATCAATAATAATAAATGCACCAATGGTAAACACGCATCAAGAGTTAGCGTGTTTTAAAAATCAAATAAAAAAAATAATTTTTTTTTTAATAAAGAAAAAAATATTCCGAGATGTGAATATAGCGAATCTAAGCTAAAATACTATTCTATGAATATTTCATGAAAATTACACTTTCTATATTTGTTTCTATGTAAGATAGGAAGTTTGAAAAGAAAAATTAAAAAAATATATTCAACTTTTTTGATCAAAGTTTTACAATAGGGTCCAAGCTACAAACCTGTTGTTTAAGTATACTTTGAGACACGTGTTATACTAAGTTTTATTCCCTACATATATAATGAATTGAAAAATAAATTTTTTGAATAAAAATAAAGTCAGAGATCTAACTCGCTCAGGCTGTTAAAGAATTGCGTCAGTATTGTCTCACGGAACTAGGCCTCTGTCTGCGCAAATATGTTTTGCAGATAGATTATTGTAAAAGTGTTATATACTTAAATTAAATTGGAAAATAAAAAATTTATTTTAAGATTATATAAAATTTAAATGTAGGTTTTTTCTAAAAAAAAAAAGTGTTTGGTGAAAACATATTAAACTTTTAATAAAGAGTTTTGCAATTTGAAATACAAAATGAGCTCTCTGATAATCGAATTGAAACAATGTTTGTTTTCTAAATGCTTCATTGAAAAGAAAAAGTTGTGAGATGAAAGATTCAGATTGTAAACATTTTAATCACAGAGAAAGCTAAAATGTTTGTCTACTTTAAAGAGAGAATATTGTTTAGATTGCTGGCACAGTTTCGTAAACTTATCATTTATAAGCCTTTCCTATAAGATTAGTTAATCGGACATGCCAATGCAATATTATAATGAATGCATTCAATTTGGGTTATGAAATTCAAAGTACAACCATCGCGTATCAATTCTAACGTGAATGCTAAAAATGATAAAAGATCATAAAACTTCGAACCATTAAAAAAAGTTTTAAAAATAAGAACTCTTTAAATTTGGATAATTTTCCTTTTTTTAAATCAGCCAAATGTTACTGAATAATTATAAGATGAAAAAAGAAGCAATTATAGAAAAAAAAACAAAATTTATACAAATTTCATTGAAATTGAATTTCAATAAGACAAATAATAGGTGACTTTGAATTGATTAAAGTTAATCTACTCAAGGATAAATTTAATACTTATTATTTAAAATATCAGAGGACACACTTTAAAAACATAAAAAAACTTTCTGAATACAGCTACAGTATTTTGCATATTCCATTTAAAGTATTTTAGCAAAAATATTTGAAACTATGGAGGGGGGGATCTAAATTAGAAAACAAAAAAACTTCAAACATAATTTATATAAATTTGAATTTGAAAAAACTAACTTTACAGAAACAATAAAAGCAGTTAATAAGAGTACATCATGTTAGGGGGTTAGTATAGGGTTAAGGGCCTAACCCTTAAAAACCTTTAAATAAGTTTTGTTTGTATTTTTGTGGTGTGATGAGTTGGTTTTGTTTTCTCCAATAAGATTCGCGCATTATGACACACACACATAGACACTACAGTATACAATATAGAAGAAGCTATATTTGTATGCTCTCACACATACTAATACAAGATGCAAGCGAAGTTTTACAAGCATGGATGCATTAACGCTTTTTGATTAGTCTAAAATTTTTGAACTAATTTTTAAACCAATGAGATTGCAATAGACTTTTATGCTGCGATATAGGTATATCAACTTTTGTATTTGAATTCATTATTTACATTTAGCATAATGGAATTGTACCGCAGTCCAATATTATTATTTATAGCAAATCTCTTGCTCCTATTTAGTCAATTTTGCAAGTGTATTCGCAAGATACCGGTTTATGGAAACAAATTAAAGAAAGCAGAAAGATACATTAAA
The DNA here is from genome assembly GCA_030549495.1 of Nectonema munidae. Classification (NCBI taxonomy): domain Eukaryota; kingdom Metazoa; phylum Nematomorpha; class Nectonematoida; family Nectonematidae; genus Nectonema; species Nectonema munidae. The sequence continues at coordinate 547,140 of JAUIRK010000708.1, forward strand.
GACTTAAAAATAAAAGAAAGGTTTGAAAAAGAAAAGGAAATAGCCCGAGAAAAATTAAAAAACATCATTTCTGAAGCAAAGAAAATGTATGCTGATGAATATTTAAGACGTAAATTCTTAACCAAGTTTGCTGAAGTTAGCTTAATTTTTGTAATATTTTTAGGTTCTATTATTCTTATTAAAAAAATATATAAGTTATGTAGAAAGAAACCAAAAATTAAAGATTTAGAACAAGTTGTTATTGTCTCCAGCAGCAAAGATAATATCACTAGGGAAGAAATACCTTTGACTTTGGTAAAAGATAACGATAAAGAAGTGATAAATACGGAAGAGGGGGATAAAAATCAAGTGCAAACAATAATTTCCAATGAGGGAGAAAAAATAACTCCAAAGAAAAAAAAGATAGCACAGTTGTTTCAAATTAAATCGTCCCAAGTGAGTGAAGATAATTCTAAACCAACTTCATCCTCTAAAATCCCGCCTCCAATCAAAGAGAGTAAAAAGAAGGGACTTTTATCTCAAAAAAAAAGTAAAAGCAAAAAAAGTGAAAATAAGGGAACTTCAACAGAAGACGAATTTTCGGAATTCGTAGAAAAACAATCAGAGGAGAGAAGGGAGGTATCGGTGGTAAAAACAAAAAAGCCCAATGCCTTTAAACGCTTTTTGTGCTGTTGCTCAAAAAGCGAATAAAGCTTCTTAATCTTTTGCACAAACTTTTTAGAAAGGTAAATTTTAGTAATTTTAGTAATAGTGTTTTTTTTTTTGTATATTATATATATTATATTTTTAGGCAATTATCCATAATATGGTATGCGGATGACTTTGCCATCTCAAGGAATTAAGCGCCCTTGCCTTGCACAGCTGTCGACATGCCGGCGACTCAACCGACAATCCCATCAAGCTCAATTTGATGGTGAGGGTGGCTGGACACCCGTTAGTAGGACGAAAAATAAGACCTCTCAAAGGACAAAGCTCACCCCGAACCGACGTCCATCCACGCATGGAGAAGATGTGGACGCGCCCAGATCTCTTCTCCAATTAAACTTTTTTGAAGATTGCAAGAGAAAGCAAACACATTGGCTAGACTGAAGTGGGCTGATCTTGTGAAAAACAAAAAAGGAAGCGTCCACACCCTGCCGGTCGATTTGGTGGAGATTTTATCTCCAAACTCATTAAGTATTCCAACTTGACGACTGATTCAACCAGGCAACAATGAGTGCGAATTTTCTGGTTCGCATGATACCCTCGACTCCGATCGATAATACCCTAATTAACATAATATTAACATATGGGGGGGACCTGGATTCCAGATTTTAAATTGTTTTTAAGATAACAAAGCTTACTGCGATTTACAAATGATCTCATTAGACAACACGACATGCAATGAAAAGAGACTGGTTTTTCTAAAGAACGCTAAATCTGCCGATACAACGCAAAGAAAATACGCTACGTACCTTGGTCAAAGTTTTTCTGAAACACTGAATTGCAAACATAAACTGTATGGCGATGAATATAAAAAGATTTGAAGCAATCCTTAAAAAACAACAAGGCAATTGAAGAAGAAGACAGAGTGGGAGATATTTTTTATTTGAATTCATTTATTCGATATTAACTCAACTAGCTTGCAGATTAACTAAATAACAGCAAATTTGTAAAATTGTGCCAGATCAGTCCAGTTGTCTCGAATTTGAACCAAGTGCAGCGGCCCAATAATTTTTGTAATATAGTAATGTGTTTTACAAATCGACATTGCATAACGGATTAGTTTGTGAGTGTTAGGCCAAGGAAAAGATACCGTACAGGGTGTTTTCATCGAAAAGGCACAATTGCGCGACTTGTATCGAACCATGAAGAAAGGAGGCTGGATACGGGATCCAACCCAAACCCTTCAGTTATCAAAGCCAGCAGCTAACCAACCTTACTCACGCTTCTGATTCCGTTTATAATTTTACCTCAGGGTCTGCGCACCCTATTTATTTTGGAGGCTTGAGCCACCCCTCCCCCTTCATTTTTGACCTGAGCCCCCCTCCCCCCCCCCCCCACCCTCTTATTTTTGACCTTCGGCAATATCTTTTAAGTCTTACATATTCCTTCTCATCTCCATTGTGTTGTAACTCTTTTCCAAAGTTTCTTTGAGCTCATTGATAAATTTTTTGAGTGGTCTTCCTCTTCTTCTTTCCATCATTCCGTAGGAACAAAGGCTTTTTATTCTATCTTTTCTATCAATATGGCCAGCAAATGTTAGCTGCCTTCTGTATATTATATTCAAGAGTTCTCTTTTGGTTTCAACTCTCCTTAGTATTTCTTCATTTGTAATTTTTTGGGTCTAAGCTACCCTTATTAACCTTCTCCATATTTTCATTTCAAACGCTTCCAACTTTTTTTGATAGTTTTTGCTTATATTCCTTGTTTCGCATCCATTTTTGAGTGTAGAAACCTGCTTTTGGAATAACCGAACAGCCATTGAGGCGGAAGATAAATGTGCACTGCTTGCTGATTATTACGAAGATGTGTATAGGACAAATCCAGGTCCGAAAAATTTTAATTCTGAAATTGAGTTTTTTAGGCGTTTACTTGCGACGAACGACACTAACTTCATCCTAGAGCAGGGGTTCCCAACCAGGGGTGCTCGCACCCCTAGGGGTGCGAAGCTACCCTTGAAGGGGTGCGAAGCTCAACTAAAATTTTAATTATAAAAAACTGTTTTTATTAATTTTAATTAAAAATTTCTTTTAATTTATTTTAGTGCTTTCTTGTCTTAGTTTTAAAAATGTAAAAAAATAGTTTTTTTCCGAAAATTTGAATTGTTTTATTACTTAGTTGATCTGAAATACATAAAAATAATTTTTTTTGTTTTTTATTTATTTTTTGTTTTTTAGTATTTTTTATTTTTTTACAAGGATTGTGTAAATTACTATGTCTGCACTCATACTTTTTCTTTATTAACAAAAAATTTTAAACGTTTTTAAGTTTTTTAATTTTTATATATTATTGTTTTAGATTTTTTCAGCTTGTTTTAATTAAGTTTTCAATTTTTTTTACAAACTCAGCCTAATATAAAGTATTGACTCATGTCAAAAGTTAGAAAATGGAAAGACGAATATGTTTGTTTTGGCTTTACTTGCAATGAGAACTTAAGTTCACAAAGACCTCAATGCATTGTCTGCCAAGCTATTTTTTCTAATGCAAATTTAAAGCCATCTAAACTTAAAGAACATTTTATTAATAAACATGGTGGAGCTAATGTTGTTGGACAAGATGAAAAATCTCTACAGGTTAAAAGAGCTCGTTTTGACTCGAGAGTGACTTTGCCCAAGTTGGGCTTTGTTATTGTTGAAAAACCCTTACTTCTTGCTTCTTATAAAGTTGCTTTTAGAATAGCAAAATCTAAAAAACCTCATACTATAGCTGAAGAGCTTGTTAAACCTTGTGCTTTAGAGATGGTTGAAGTTATACTTGGCAAAGATGCAAAAAACAAACTTAGTTCAGTTTCCTTGTCAAATAATGTTATTCAGAGTCGAATTTTAGATTTAAGTGAAAATGTTTTGCAGCAACTCATATTACAGATTAAATCTAGCTCATTGAAAATTTCCCTTCAGTTAGATGAGACTACAGACGTTTCTAATTGTAGTCAACTTATTGCTCTTGTAAGGTATGTTCATGAAGAATGTGTTAAAGAAAATTTTCTTTTTTGTGAGCAATTAATATCAACAACTCGAGCAAAAGATGTTTTTCAGCTGGTAAAAAACTTTTTCGAGAAACATAATTTAAATCTTCAAATAATTGGATCTGTTTGCACCGACGGTGCACCTTCTATGCTTGGTAATAAATCTGGATTTATAACTTTAATGAAAAAAGAGATTCCTCATTTGCAAGGTACTCATTGTCTTCTCCATCGCCATGCTTTAGCATCAAAAACACTACCCGCAGTTTTAAAAACAGTTTTAGATAAAACTGTGAAAGTGATTAACTGGATACGAGGTCGTGCAACAAATCATCGCCTCTTTCGAATGCTTTGTGAAGAATTTGAAAGTGAACATTCAGTTTTATTATATCATACAGAGGTTCGATGGCTCTCACGTGGAAAAATTTTAACTCGATTTTTTGAACTAAGAAAGGAAATTAAATTATTTTTACATGAATCACAAAGCAAACTTTTTGAAGAATTAAACTCGCAAGAGTTTGATCAAATGCTTGCATATTTGGCGGATATTTTTGCCAGAATGAACGATTTAAGTTTGTCACTTCAAGGCAGAAATATTAACATTTTAAAATGTTATGAAAAGCTAAATGCGTTCAAAGAAAAACTGCAATTATGGTGTCAACGCGTAAAAAGTGCTAATTTTTCTAACTTTCCTTTTCTTGAAGAGCTTCTTAATGAAAATGAAACATCAAGTTTGCTTTCTAATGTTAACAAAGAAATTGTGACACACCTTGAAACATTGTCTTTGTCATTTGATAAATATTTTGAACAGGGCAAGCTTGATAATTATGATGAATGGATTATAAATCCATACTCTTTTGACTTGGAAAAAATGTTAGATAATTCAGAACTTAAAGAAGATCTTATAGAATTGCGCTCAAATCGAACAATAAAATTAGAGTTTGAAAAAACAACATTAGAAACATTTTGGTGTTTAACCAGAAAGTTCTTTCCAAAACTTTCTGAAAAAGCTCTTGATGTGCTGATACCATTTGCAACAACTTACTTATGCGAAACAGGATTTAGCGCTCTTCTTCATTTAAAAACAAAATCCAGAAACCGTTTGAATCCACAAGCTGATTTACGTCTTGCTATCAGTGATATATGCCCTAATTTTGAAGAGTTGGTAAATAAAAAGCAACAACAAAAAAGTCATTAATTTTAAAAAGAAATTTTTATTTTCACTCATTTAAAAATAAAATTTTTTGAAAAGTAAACTTTTTTTAACATATGCATTTTTGATTTCTTTTTTTCTAATTCAAAGTAAACAGTACTTCTTTTTATTTCAATTGAACACGTTTTAATTTAATGAGATCATAAATATGGGGTCCTATATTATAATAAAATTTTTTGGGGGTGCGATATCATAGTTGAAATTTTTTAGGGGTGCAAAGTTAAAAAAGGTTGGGAAACACTGTCCTAGAGGATCTGGTTCAAATCATTAAAAAGCTTAAAGCTAGGAAAGCGGCGGGATGGGATGAAGTTAGTAATCTATTCATCAAGAATCTTCCCCATAGGTTTAGGGACGTCTTGCTGGCAATATATAACTCTTTTATAAAAGATGGGTTTTACCCAGACTGCTATAAAAGGGCTATACTTATTTGTGTGCCAAAGGCTGGCAAGAAGAGCGGCAAACCCAGTGACCTACGGCCTATCAGTCTTCTCCCTTGCCTGAGCAAAGTGTATGACAAATTAATTTTTGGAGTACTCGATGCTTGGTGCAAGGAGCATGCAATTATCCCAAAAGAACAGTTTGGATTCCAAAAAGGTTTGTCAACAAATCATGCTCTGTTTACCTTGCATCATGATGTTGCAAAAAGCTTAAATGATGGCCTCTACGTAGGGATGATATCTTACGACCTGGAGAAGGCTTTTGATACGGTCTGGCATGAGGGTTTGCTGTTCAAACTAAGTAGCATGTTTGTGCCATCATGTATCTTCAAGGTAGTTCACAGTTTCCTTTCTCGACGCTCATGCCATATCAGAATAAATAACAAATTTTCAAGGAGAATAAGCCTAGGCCGCGGTGTCCCCCAAGGTTCACCTCCTCTTCTGTTCAACTTCTACATATCTGATATTAGGGACTCTTTCAATAAGTCAATCTATGCTAGGATAATCAGTTTCGCAGACGACATATGTGTATATTACTCCGCTAAGCGTGTTCCGCGTATCTGCAAACACCTTACGGACGTAAATACCATATTAGGGGGGTATTTCACTGGATGGAACCTTAATGTGAATTACTCTAAATGCAAGTTCATCATCTTTGGCGCTAATTGTCCCAAAAATAACCCGCCAACTATAGGGAATATTCCTCAAGTTCGCCACCTAAAATATCTAGGAATCAATTGGGATGCAGGATTTAGTTTTCATCGTGAAGCTCACGAAAAGATAAAAAAGGCGAAGAAGGATCTAGCGCTATATGGATGTCTTAAAGACCTTGGGGTCAATTCCACGGTGGTAGGCAAGGTCATTAAAATCCTAACAATGCCGAAATTGACTTATGGAAATTCCATTTTGGGATGCCTTCCCTCAACTTGGACCAACAAAATAGATGACCTCGTGTATAAACTTTTTAGGACTGTTTATGGCAACCCTTTCACTATTGCTCATAGCCGGACCTCCTTTTCTTGGTTCCAGAAAAGGTTGGAGAAATTAAATAAAAAGTTTATAGAAAAATTAAGAACACACAAGCATTGCCCACAATTATGCCAAGCTTGGGAGCTCACGCAAACCCAGGCTGAAGCGTTATTAGGGGTATATGCTAAAAAAAAAAGAGAAAAATTATCCTAGGTGACTTATACAATAGCTCCCAAGCAATAGGGAATTCTGCGTTCTGCGATATAGTTCTGTTTTTTTCTGAGTTCTAGATCCGCCTACTTAAATTTAGGATTGGCACAAGGTATAAGTCCCAAAACAGATTCATGGTACGAGCTAGGTTATCGGTAATCTGGCCTCTGCAGGAGTCTGTTTGTAGGACCGATTATATATTCCTATTGTAAAATATATATCCTAGGGAAAACACATATACTCATATCATGTATATATGGGATGGAGTCAAATTCCAGGGGTAGATTGTTCCTAAACTAGCATGCCTTAAATTATGTATATCTTTCTTAACCCTATAACATGTATCAAATATTATTTATTAATAATATATAAGATATTGCATGCCTTCAAACGCTTCTATTTTTGTAGCATAACCTTTTATAATCATATTCTTTTATTTAGGAGCAAGATACATTCCATCGTGCCGGTTTTTTACCCTGGTTTTCTTCCTCCGAATAATTCAAAGGTTTTTACAGTTAGGTAGTGCTCTGACGACCCGATTCTACGTGGTTAGTAATCAAGCTATCACTAGACAATAAGTTTGTTTCCCAAATTGGGAGCGTTCGCGTTAGGATTGTATCGTTCTCTCAGTTGTATTTATATATTGTCACATAAATTCTTGTAAAATACTATATATAATAGAGCTATTCTTTTGTAACAAGGGCCGATTGGTGTTTAGTGGGATGGAAAGTCCAGTTAGACTTGGACTCAGCATTCCGGACGGGCCACGATATCCGAAAGGATGGGTGCGAACGTCACAAAACAACTTAATTAATTAATTAATTCTTTCCGAGTTGTGCGAGAAGATATTTTCAAAAAACCAAAATTTTGAATTTTATGAAAATTTTGATCAAAAATTATTTTTAATATTTTTTCCTGAACTTCTGAAATAACAATATTTTTTATAGAACACGATAAAATGATTACTACTTATATTGATTTTTGATGTGTGCAAAAAGGCGATAAGTTTTTTCTTTTTTATGTGTTTATGCCAACAGTTCAATTCATAAATGTGTATCATGATATTATTATTATTATTGTGCAAATTGGAGTGTTAATAACCCGTCTTCTTCTCTCCTCTATATAAAAAGTCTTAGCGTGTTGTGCTTGAGATGTTGCATACAAGAATTTTATTATTATTATTATCTTAGTTTTCATTTCATTCCATTTTTTCATCTGCGTGATTATTCGTCTGCCACACTGAAAAATTTTTCGTCTGTTCTGCTTCATTTGCATAAAGAATTTTTTCTCTCCCTTTCTCCAGTAAAATTATCTCTTTTTATTTTTTCAACATTTTTAATCAGAAACGTTAATTTGCAAATTTTATCAAATTTACCATTCATAAAAATAAAACGAAAATCTTTTATTTCCAGACAAAATATATAAAATAAAATTACGTAAAAAATGTCAGCAAAAAGAAAATAGAATGAGAGTTATGTTAAATTCAGATTTACCCTCACAACCGATAAAGAAGGACTTGATCAACCACAATGTGTACTTTGCAATGTAGTGTTTTCCAACTCCAATTTGAAGCCATCAAAACTCAAAGAACACTTTCAAAATCAACATGGAGATGTAAAAACAGGGCAAACTGCTGAAGGTTTGAAAGCTAAAAGAAAGAAATTTGATCAAGTAGGCAAAACAATTTCTTTTGGATTTCTAAAAACCGAAGCCAATATTGAAAGTCTCATATTTCGTTGCTTACCAAGTTGCCGAATGCAAAAACCGCACACAATTGCTGAGAATTTAATAAAACCGTGTTCCATAGAAATTTCCTCAAATCCTCATTGGAAAGGAACCCGTCAAAAGTTTCAAAAAGTATCCCTTTCAAATGATACCATTCACGATATAATTTATGATATAAGTGAAGATATTTTAGATCAAATAGTGACAGACATAAATGATAGCCCGCTCAAAGTAAGTATACAGCTTGATGAGTCTACTGATCTTTATAATTATAGCTAGCTACTCGTCATGGTAAGATACATCAAAGAGAGCAAAATTAAAGAAAATTTTCTGTTTTGTGAAGCACTGAAAAAACAACAAAGCCTAAAGATATTCATGAGATGGTCAAAAGGTTTTTCAACAAACAAAATATTCCATTTGAAAAAATCGGTTCAATTGCACAGATGGTGCACTCGTGATGCTGGGTAACAAATCTGGATTTGGAGAGTTAATGAAAAAAGATGTTCTGGATTTGAAGATCACCCATTGTTTTTTACATCGATATTCACTAGCAACTATGTCTTTGCCTTCCAGTCTGAAACAAACACTAATACTTGTGTCAAAATTGTCAATTATATACGTACTCGTACCCTAAATGATCGATTGTTTCAAGCATTATGTGAGGAAATGGGTCAACAACACACTTCACTTCTCTACCACACAGAGGTTAGATGGCTTTTTAGGGGTTTGGCTTTAATCGGAGTTTTCGAATTGAAAAATGAGTTAAATCTTTTTTTGCAAGATCAATCACATGAACTTCAAGGCGTCTTTGAAGACAATGACTTCATAATAAAGTTGGTTGCAGATATTTTCTCATCCTTGAATGAAGTTAATTTTGTTTTGCAGGGTAAAGGTGTCACAATAATAGCCAAGCCAAAAATAAACTCATTCAGAGAACAATTTCATTTATTATGGGTTTGTAGAATTGATGAAGGAAATTTTACAAATTTTTCTTGTTTGGCAAAATCTCTCAATAATAATAATATTTCATTGGAAAGCGAATTAGTTCAAAGTTTCAAAAATCATTTGAATATGCTGTCTGATTCTTTTTTCCACAACTACTTTTCCACAGGTTACTACAAAAAGATGAAGTTTGGATTTTGAATCCATATTTACCAAATTTCGACTCTGTCGATGATGAAAATCATTTTAAGGATCAACTCATTGAACTGAGAAATTATCAAGAATCTGAAGTCCTTTTTAAAAGTTTGTCTCTCGAGGAGTTTTGGCATACCAATTATCCTATCATCATTCATTATCAAAAAAAGCTCGAAGTTCTTTTGCCATTTTCCACAACATATTTGTGTGAGCAAGGTTTTTCCACTTTGGTACAAATCAAAACAAAAGCAAGAAATCCTCTTAATGTTGCAAGTGATATTCGCATCGCTTTGAGTCCAAATTTGCCGAGATTTGATCCACTCATTAATAAAAAGCAACAACAGAACAGTCATTGATTTTAAAAATTTGAATTTTTTAAAAAAAAAATGTTTTTTGTTGAATAAATTGTTAAAAAAAATTTGTTGGAGTGGTGCGGGGGAAAATTTTTTTTTTTAAAATCGGTGCTAGCTGAAAAAAGGTTGTTAAACTAAGCTTCTTAAAGAAAGGCCTTCTGATTTTAATGGCGGCTAGGGTTAAAAAGTGCAGCAAGGTTTTAATAAGATGTCTGCCTTTTAAAATTAATGATTATTTTTAAAAGAATGTTTTTTGAACTTAAGCGATATTTTAACGTTTTAAAGCTAAAACCTACTTTTTTTGATATCAAATATTTTTTTGCAAAAATCATCTGCAAAATATGCCGTCAATTAATCTTCAAAGATTAATATTATCATTGCAAAGATGCAATGCTTTGATTGTACTGGCATTTTCCATTTTTCCTGTCAAAGTTTATCCAGTCAGCAGGGCTGATTATTTTTATTCAAATAATAGTTTAGATTATTATTGCTTAGTGTGTAATTTTTCTAATATGTATAAAGTATACACTGTAAAAAGTGCGTTTAGAGCTTAAACATGTTTTAACGTGTTTACACGTTTGTTCTCTAAACACCATGCACTTTTTAGTGTTTATGAGTCTTCTTTCTCACATGATTAGACGTCATGTGTTTAGGCTTCACAATATATATATATAAAACTATTCTCCATTCTTGGAAATAAAACTGTCTATACATCTGAGAAACGAGATACATATATATGTTTAAAAGCAAGACTCATATATAGTTTATATGCATAAGAAACGAGAGGCTCCTTGCAAACATCAGTGATGGATAGATCACATATACACTATAAAGCCATTATATGACAAGTGTATGATTTAGCACTGCTATCGGATCTCACATCTGTTTTCATTGTATACTAATTTGCTCTATGTTTTCATCTGTACAGATTTCCTTTTTTTACTTGCTTCTTCTTCTTGTGTAGCCTTATTATCACGTTTTTGCCTCGGAGTCCCTGTCTTATTTTACTTGCTATCCTCATTTATTTGCGAGTCAAAGTTCTCCTTTACACTTGTTAAATTTTTTTGTTTCCACTCACCTACTTTTAGCAACAGAATTTTTCTCACAATTGTTTTCCCTATACTCCACCACTCTACGTGTGAAGGTATTTTTATTTTTATAATTTTTTAGCCATTAGTATAAATCCACAGGTTTTATGTTCTTTGAATTTATATTTGAGGGCGTGGGTAATCGGTTAGCGCGCTGAATCTCAAACCCAAAATGTTGGTTACTAATCTCTTACTACTAGATCTTTTTAGTTATTATTTTTACTTTTTAATCTTTATTAAAACTCTTTTTTTACATTTAAAAATGATGTAATATTAAATTTTCAAAATTTTATTTATCCATTTTTACAATATGTACAGTTTACAACTTTTTCTATAAGAGTGTTTTTTACAGCAAGCTTAAACGTTCCATTAGATCAACACCACTCTTTATCTTGTAAAAGTTAATAAGATCTGGTATTTTTTCTTATGCGAAAACAAAAGAGAAGAAGATGCTTATAAAATACACAGGGTTTTTTTACTTTGGAGAGTGGGAAAACAATTAGTTAGAAAAGATGATAATGCTACCCATTTACGACCATTGTTTCTTTATGGGAACTTTTAAAGTTTTGCCATCGTTGCTTTTTATAAAAACTTCTACTATAATTCTTCTGCTTCCCATCAGATATCCTCTGATACTTCTGGTCTTGAATGGGTATCCAAAACTTTCTCTTTTAGAAAAAGTCTGAAATTATATTATTTTTAAGATAAATAAATTGAAATTGGGAAATTTTTTAATATTGTTTTTGAGTTTTTTAATTGTCTAACTAAAAAAAAGTATTATTTATTTAGAAAAACTTAGTAATGAAATGTTCAATGTGTAGTTTTTTTACATATTTTGAAGAAGAATTCGTGTATCATCTCTTTTCTCGGCATCGATTTGAAGAAAATTTTTTTGTTGAATGTTCTTCAAAAAACTGTTTTTCTATCTTTCGTTCTTATGAGTCATTTCGTAAGCATTGCTCACGGAAACATTATTCTTCTCATCAATCAAATTCTTCTTATGCTTATTCTGACAATTCTAGAAGTTTTTCACCTGAAGTTTCATTTGAAAAGTGTCACATCAAAGATGCTTTGTTTTTGCTGAAGTTAAAAGCAAGTTTTTCGCTCAGTCAATCATCCATAAATAAAATTATCCCTTTAATCCGCACACTTGTAGATGAAAAGCTCGCTGAGGTTTACAATAAAATAAAGAACCTAGGACTTGATTGTCAAAAAATAGAAGAAATTTATAAAATTTTACAGCTTAGGTGTTTTGATGGTCTTGAGACAGAGTTTTTACAGCGCAAGTATTTTCTGAGATACTTTGATCTTGTCGAACCTCAAAAGGTTTTTATGGGAACAAAAACTTTTATAAATTCAAAGAAAAGCAAAGTTACTAAAGATTTATTTGGATACTACGTTCCTTTTATGAACCAACTAGAAGTTATTCTCTCTTCCAATGAGATAAAGTTTTTTGATGTTAACAATCAAAAAAAGTGCATGAAAGACTTCTTTGATGGATCAAATTTTGAAAATTTGAATTTTTGAGCAAAAAAAAAGTTCTCTTTATATTGCTTTATATTATGATGACTTTGAAATAGCAAACCCTATTGGCGCACATAGAAAAAAGCATAAAGTTACAGTTTTATATTGGACACTTCTAAATATTCTACCTCATCTTCGCTTTACTTTACCATTTTCTCAACTTTTAACAATTACAAAAGCACAAACATTGAAAACTTTTGGTATCAAGACTCTTTAAAAGACTTTGAAGAAAGTATGAAGCGGTTATTTACTGGTGTAGAACTAAAAGTTAACAAAGAAATTAAGAAAGTGTATGGTATTTTATATTGCGTTTTGGGTGACACTCCTGCAGCACAGTACATTGGTGGTTTTAAAGAAGGCGTTAGCTTTGCAAAAAAACCCTGCAGAACGTGTGAAATTGATATTTCGCAACTTTCAAATAGTCTTTATGGGGAGCAGTTTAAGCTGAGGAACGAAAGAGAACATCAAATCAGGTGTGAGGAAATGACAAAAATGTCTCCCTCTCAGAGAAAGCATTTTTCAAAGATCTATGGCATTAATAGGTTGTCTGCTTTGAGTAGTTTTCCTTTATTTAAAGTCACTGAATGTATACTGCATGATCCCATGCATGTTTTATTTGAAGGTGTTGTTAAGATATCAATTCAATTACTTCTAGAAACATTCATTTATGATAAAAAGTATTTTACTCTTGAAAGACTTAACTTTTTCATTTCTAGCTTTCAATATGTTCATACAATGTTGAATGATAAACCTCAAACTTTAGAAAGAAATTCCCTAAAATATTTTAATACGTTACCCATGACTGCCATTGAAACAAAGAATTTTATGTATGTTTTGCCTTTTCTTGTTTCCGATTTCGTTCCTAAAGATGATAAGATGTGGCAAAATTTCATCAAGCTTATAAAGATATGCTCACTAATATTGTCTCCCATTATATCCGATGTCACGTTAGACTCCTTGTATGTTTTAATTTATCAGCACAATTTTTTTTTTGCTGAAACATTTGGCCATACAACTTTTCCACCAAAGCTTCATTATCTTACACATTTTACTGATCAAATGAGAAAGTTTGGACCAGCTCGCAACCATTGGTGTGTGCGATTTGAGGCAAAACACAGTATTTTTAAAAATGTTAAATGGAAGAATTTCAAATGTATCGAAAAGTCATTGGCTGTTTTCCATCAACATTGGGCGTGTATGGAACAGGTAAAAGAATTTCATCTTTGCATACTTTTGTTGAAGTTGGTGAAAAGCAACCTCTTGATATTAACGAACTTATTGATTTGAACCTGCCTTTGAACAAAACCTCTGAACATTTTACCTGTCAAAGAAATGTTTTTACAACTGATTCTGCAAAATTAAATGGAATTAAATACATGAAAAATGACGTTTTACTTTTCTCTAAATTGAAAAGCGACGAGCCAAAATTCTGTTTAATTGAAAAAATTTTGATTTCATCCGATGATATACTTTTTTTCGTGTGTGATAAACTTGAAATACTTGAGTTTGATGCTCATCTTAATGCTTTTTGTTGTCAAAAGCTTAACCAAAAAGTCTATGTTGAATTCGCAAAATTTGATTACAAATGGCCTCAAACTTGTTTTTCATACAATGAAAAGATTTATGTGATTTTAGTTAAAGTTGATTTTTGTTGGTCATAATAAAAGTGTTTTATGTTTACAATTTTTCACTTTTTACAGATTTAAACTGTACTTATTATTCTCTTTGTCATTCAATATTTAAATTGAAGTACATTTTTTCAACGAAAAGCTTTGTATGATCAAAAATAAGTATGGATAAAGTGGCGATTCAAATTAATGAAAACAGCACAACTTTACAAGTTACTCAGTGTCTTGAATCATTGAATTTTCCTTCTCACGTTGTTTCAGCTTTCAATGGTTTTTAATTTTTTTAAATCTCAATTTAAGTTTTTTTTACATCTAGATATACATTTAGAAAACGAAATTGACGGGATGGTATTTTATCATCTAGAAGAGAGTGATATTTTGAAAATGCTTGATAATAAAATTGGACCGACCAAAAAAGTGATGCTTTTAATCAATGAAGCTAAAGGAAAGACTGAGAAAATTAATGATCAAGGAGAAACATCAAATGAAAGTACTTCGAATTCGTCACAAGTAACTGTTTTCGATATATTTATATTTCTACAATTATATTTTTAGGAGAAAACAATAAATAATGAAACAAATGATAACAAAATTTTACCTAAATTCTCAAATAAAGTCACATCACTTTTGAAAAGTGGGAAAATAATTAATGAATTTGATAGACTTGTAGAAGAAATCGCTTATCATATTATGACAATGGAAGAATTCAAAAAAAAGGAAGATTACAACTATTTAGGAAAAATGCTTTATTCTATGTATCCGTGTATTTCTTTTCCATATGGAAGATCCCCATGGGTAAATATGATTTTTAGTATTTTTTTTTAAATATTGTCGTGTTTTAGGCATACTTTAATAAGAAACTCTCGCAAAAAGTGCGAAATATAAGGTGGAAGTGGAATAAGAAAACCTTTCGGGACAAAATACGAAGAAAAAGAAAAAGAGTTCTGAATTCGTAGCTAGTGAAATATATCGTAAGTTATTACTTTTTTTTCTATTTTTGGTTTTTGCATTTTTTGTCTTCTAGAAGAAACATCAAATGAAATGATATCATCAGATGCCCTTAAATTATTGAGTGAACAAGTGGAGCAAAATTTTCAAGATCAAAGATTTTGCGGCTTTATATCTTGCCCAAGAAATTTCTTTTTTTGGCGAAGAAATACTATAAAGAACTTACCAGTTGGTCTTAAGGAAGTTATAAATAAATTTCCTTTTCTAGAAAAACTTAAAATTGGTAAACTTGTTAGTTTTCTTTGCATCTGAATATTTGATTTTCCTTTTTTTAGGTTGAAAAAGAATTTGCTCTATTAAAACCTGAATTAATTGAAGACGAAATTAATAAAAAATTTGAAGAAACTGTGGAAAAATTAGTGAGAATTTTTGACTTTGAAGTTTTCAAAGACAAAAACTTAAGAGATTTTGAAATTTTAATAAAGCTTGAGAAAAAAATATCCTTTTTATCATCTAAAAGCTCATCAAATGAAAAATAACTTCACTGTTGTTGATGTAAGCATAAATTTATACGTTATATAGTACAAAAATAAGCATTGTTTTTTTAGAATAGTCCATTTGATACTACATCAAAAATAGGAAGCTCTCCGAGAATGATCATTTTGAAAAATAATGAAATACGTGCCATTTACATAGTTGGAGACGGAATTTCCTATCATGTAGATTCAAAAATAAAGAGAAGGCGATGATATTTTTATTGAAGACCTATTATGTTTTTGATTTATGTTATCCTAAAAGTTTTCAAACTTTAGGATTTTTTACAAAAACATGTATTAAATGATGACTTTCCTTTTTTTCAAAGGATCAAATTTGATCAAATTTGAAAAAAGTTATACCGAATGGTTATAAAAAATTCAACCTTTATGCATGTTCTTTTAGTTTTTTTTTATTTTTTCTGTATATAT